>JAEMON010000008.1:22595445-22605549 GCA_030264115.1 Lygus lineolaris | reverse complement strand
ACGTGAGTAATGATGCAGATAATTGTTACTAACAAAATAATAATAATGTACTTACCTTTTAATTTAAAAGTATGTACTTACCTCTAGTACGCATGTGTAAGTCTTGAACTGGTGAGGGGGGTCTGCATGCTGGGGTTCTGAAAAGATATCCTCATTTCCGAGATCGCAGGGGGGTTTCCTATCTTTTAACACAGGGAGGGTACCCCCACCACAAAGACCCCCCTCATTTGGCTACTGATCCAACCTCCGTCAGACTAAAATCCCGCTTTAAACATAAATTTTGAGGTTAAACAGTCCATCTATGTAGATTTAAGTAGCTCAACTACATTCTACGTATTTACCAAATTTAATTTTGTGGCCAAACTTTTTAGTGATACCTAGGTACCTACTGGTATTCCATGGGCTATCATTCATAATGCAGTTTTTCTCCCAAACCGTTTCGCTTTTCCCACAATGTTTTGCTTCGTCCCAAGAGAAGTTTCCAGTCAAAGAGGTTTTGCCTCTAGATTACCAGAATTTCGGACATCGGGGGGAAACAGTTTAATCAGGATTATTGCTCCAGACTAATGTGACGACGAGGGTGGCTGTTGTCGAGGGGCACATTCTTATATCGTATTTTTGAAATGGTCCCCATGGTTTCTTACACAAGCCCTGGCTCTCTTTCTCGTGGATCTAACCGTAACATTGTATGTGAGACCTTGTTTTTTTTAACTCCTTATTTTTTGTACTGAAATTCAGTAAAACGACCTCAGACTTACAACGAGGATTTCATTCTGCCCTGATATCCTAGAAATTATCAATCTGAATCATATGACTACAACGGCAAACACAAAAATATTTTGTTTGTTAATTTTCTGGTTGGTACTCATATTTTTGTAGATGACTACTGTTTTTCCGCTTTCAAACTTGAATTTCTCCATGAAATCGATAAGGAGTCGCAAAGATGACCATACCATTAAGAAGCTGATTAAATGTGGTCAAAAGTAGGAAACAATTGTTTGCTAGTGAAGAAACGTGGGTTTTTATGACAAAAAACGTAGTTTTCTGAACAAACTTTAAACAAATCATATCTTGGGAACGGATTGAGATAGAAAGGTGCGGTTGGTGGCGTTCTACTCCATTTTCAGTCTAGTTTTACCCAATGTTTTCTTTTACACCAAGTGCCAAACACCCTGTAGGTATATATCTTTTGAGTCAAAATGTCGAGTGGAGTGGCGAGCTGGAGGCATTTCACGGATTTCCAAAAATTTGGGGATGAGCTGTGTTTTATTTAAACGGCAGTACTTACTGAAATCTATCCATACTTAACGAAGCAATAGATTTTATGTGGTGTGGTCTGGAAAATCAAATCTTTGAGGAAAAAAACGTCTGCCAAGTTGGGTGGGCAGTATAGCTTCCTCACTTTTGTAACATGGACGTATAGAGTCAGTTAGTGAACATTTTAACGAAATTGGTAGAATAGTTCGGGAGTTCACTTAATCCAATCACTTATCCAATTGTGGCGAAATTCATGGGTTATTGTTTTGGAGTCAGTCCAAATTTGAGCGAAATAGGTCAATTAGGGACTGAGAAATTGTATTTTCAGGAAATTCACGTTAGCGCATGCGCACACGCCTCTAATCTTCCTATGGCTATTAAATTAATAGGGGAGTAGGGGTTACCTCCGACAATCTCCGAAAATTTCAGCAGAATTGGTGGAGTAGTTCCGGAATTATGGCTATGAAACTCATTTCGAAATTGCGCATGCGCAGAAGATATTACTGATAGAATCGTGTTTCAATTCAAAGATAATTATCAACCTCCAAATACCCTCCGAATTTGAGCGAAATCAGTCAATTAGAAACAAAGAAATCGTAGTTTCAGGAAACTCACGTTTGCGCATGCGCACACGCCACTAATGGTCCGATGGTGATTAAATTCATAGGGGACCCTCCAGTGTCTAACTACCGTAATCCATGGAAATTTCACCGAAATTGGTCGAGTACTTCCGGAGACACGCCTATGACGACAAATTTCAAGTTTGCGCTTGCGCAGTAGCTATTACTGATCCAATCGTGACGAAATTCGTAGGTTATTGTCTTGTAGTCAGTCCAAAACTACCCTGCAAATTTGAGCGGAATAGGTCTGTTAGGAACTGAGATACAGGGGTTTCACAGACATACAGACTGACAGACACGGAACCAAAATTCTTCAGAAAGCTCTGAAACGTAAAAAGCAAGTGGAAATTTTGATTTTGGAAGACAAAATTTTTTCTTATTTCTTGCACGAATACATAGCTTCCTACCTTCGGTAGTGAGGAAGCAAAAACGTATAAACTGCCGCTCGGCAATTTTGAAAAATCGGCCGCTAGCTTTCCCCCTACCAGCACGCAGACAACCAATCGACGGTGACGATTTTTACAGCCTTTTTTAGCGATTCGAATTGGCGTTTAATTATAGAGGTAAGAATGGGGGCGATTTCTAACGAGATTCTCGATTCGAGTGGTAGAAAAGAAGAGAGAAAAAATGAAATTTATTGAAGAACTGCAGTCCCTTTGGAAAGATGGCTCGTTTTAATGGTGAAACTGAGGGCAATAAAACAGGAGGTGGGGCTCCGTATGGGGCGCTGAACTCTTGGATGAGAGAAAACTGTGCTAAGGGACAGATGAAAGTACATAATGCACCTTCGGTCGTAACTACGATCCGATTATGCACAGATGTTTATTTTACCTACCTATATTTATAGTTCCCCTTCACTCAAACAACCGAGAAAAAACCGGTACTTACGATAAGTACCTAGGATCTACAGGGTTTTTTGGTATATAGGTTAATATAATATTCCCGAAAGGGTGGCTAATTAAAGTGATCAAGTAATTTCGATCCGGGAATAGAGAAAGAATATGAAAAGACTGCCAAGTGGATGTGGCACATAAATATTTTCTCGTATTCATAACGCGATTGGATGGATCTTTGAAATATGTTAAAACTATAGATCGATAGGGAGGAATTAAAAATAAAAAAAAAGAATTTAGATTAGCCATCAATTGTGAGACCCCACCATCCTCAAAAACTCGAAAAATTAAATAATTATAATACAGACTTGTCCAAGGATATTAGCCCATTCACTCACCAATATCAATTACTATTAGATGACCTCTGTGGCCGTGAAAACGGAACAAAAATACGGACAGACAGACAGAGAAAGTTTGAGATGACGGTACCAATCGATGAAATGGAAAATAAACAAAGGATTTAACTATTCTAATCAAGCTACTAGGGCAAACTAGTGTTAGGGGGCCTCAGAGAAACCAACCTTTAGGTGCCCCACAAATATATGTATATGTATAAACTCATGTCAAAGTGAGAGGAAATTGACTCAATCAATTGATTCAATCGTGTAGAGCCTACTTAAGAGTTGCATATCGAATGAAAAATTTCGATAGTTTCTCTATCGATCGCATCAGAAGACTTCGATAATCCCTATCGATATTTTTCTAACGTTAGCCAAAATATGAATGTTGTAGGAGTGTACCAGAAGACCTAATAGAACCAAATAATAGTTTTATTGAAGTTAAGTAGACATCAACAATACATACAGTAGGTAGCATTGTTTCGCCTAACATTTTCATATGCCCACTTATTTCGAGTAGAAAAAGCTTCACATGTAATCATTATCAAATGGCATTGAGATAATATCACATTAAAATTAAAGGGGTCTGCCTAATTTGCCCGTCATATTTAAATTAGCTCTGGTCGCTCCTAAGTAGGGGTTAAACGCATACCTACCTACAGTCATGTCGGATTTATATTCAGGGGATAGAGCTGATCATTTTTAATGAAACAAAGTTTCGAAAAACTCTGGGAAATGGCCGGGAAAACCTCAATAAAATAAAATGTCAACTCCAAGAGCTCCAGTCACCCCTAATCAAGGATTAAACGCTTACCGGATTATACAGTTATACCAGGCTGATATCCAAACTTGTAGAACTTGATGAGTTTTGGCTTTGGCTTGTAGTGATTAGATTTCTCAGTGCGCAGGCGCCATGGTGCACTTGGGGAGAAATTCGACTTGTAGAACTAGAACCTAGGAGCTAGATTTATGGACGGTCCTCGAGTTTCAAGGAGACCTTGAAATGGTCTTCAAGGATTCTTTGAGCCGAATCCCAAGACCGTCTCAAGGTCAAATTGAAACTCGAGGACCGTCTATAAATATCACTCTAAGACTTCCAACTTCACCTGAACTGGGGTAGAATTCAATTTCTCCATGCATAGAATTCAATCCAATCCTACATTCATGTTATTCAGTGGACACATAGAGTAGGAATGGTTTTATTCCCGCTTTCCTGTGTGTGCGTGAACATCTTCAGGATGAGAGGTAAACAATTTAAAAAAAAGTAGGTAAGTAAAACTTCCGATGTATAGGCGTAAATTAACGATTATCGTTGTATCGGCTTGAAGTGCTTATCTATATTACCATATCGATACATCTCTCCGAAATTTCGATAGTTCGATGTTATCGTATCGAATCAGGCATCCCTATCATCTATCTATACTCAAAGGGATTATGAGACATGCCTTGTGAGAGAGTGATCTTATAGAGTAGTTACCAACGGGTTATGAACTCTACAAGCTGTTTAATATTACAGTATACAAGTGAACTAACTCGACGGTGAGTTAACTAACAGTTGAGCCCGGGCCCGGGTTTATGTTATAATTTTTAAAAAATCTTCGTTTCAAACAAACTTTAGTTTAAAAATATGCGCATACCTCTTACTCTCATGATCAATATTTTCTTCACCCCAGAGTAGAATGCTAAGCAGCTTTTTGAATTGAAAAAAGTTGTAACGAGAGGCGCCGTTTTCAGATTAGTAGATACCTAGTTCCTACCTACCGAGTGGAAAACTCGTATATTCGAGGCTTTCATTCTATATTCTGCGATCTGAGGCCATATAGAAGACCCCAGTGGTCGCCTGTGGTGCCCACTTGATTACGAGTGCACTGATTTAGCCCCATCATGAAAATAGGGGGCCCCTTAGCTCTGAGGGTATTGGAGGGGTGGAGGCTCCCCCAGAGCTCTGGGGTTGGCACCATTTCAAACAGAATTTATCTCTTGTAAACATGTTTTCATGGATTTTTTGAGGACTCGTTTTATTAATATTTTAATAATGATAACTAGAGAAAACTGAATGTGCCAACTGCAGCACATAATTATGCTCCATTACAGTTAGTGAGCGCAGCTAGTCCACCCATACTCTATATTTGTAAGTAAAACTATAATAACATTTAAATTACCTACCTAGTAGGATGCATTAAATAAAGTTAGAGAAAAGTTGAGGGACTGATAGAATAGTTCAAAATAATTTATTCATTAGATGTTTCTTGATTTCATCCTTTCTCCTTATCAGTCAGTGGAGAAATAAAAAATTATTAAGACTAAAGGTGTATGAACTAACCATAAAGTGAATGGCTCCTTCTTTCATGGCTTGTGAAACTTGGTAGCGTTTTTAATGAAATTATCTAATAGAAAATGTAGGTAAGTCAACAAAACTGTTGAAAACGATACCATGCAAGATTTTTCTGATTTTAGTTTTCAACAAAGAACCCATTTAAGTACCTCTTATAATGTACTACTATCTGTTTCGAATTTCAAGTCGTACAATCTAACAAGTAAAATATAAGAAAATCGTTGGGTGCATTGCTTCAAAACTGCTGGACCAAATCGACTTGTGCATCAAAGTTGTGCAAAAGGCACCTCAGAATACAAAAAACGTCTGCCAAGTGGGGGGGCTGGGGTAGCTTTGTTCCTGCCGCCTCTGGTGCCTCGCCACCAGGGGCGCTGGGTGGCAGATGGGGGGGTTACTGTAAGGTACCTAGGAATTTTATAATATCACTACCGATACATCTTAATCACATTATAAATATAAATTACGACGAATGTAAGTAGAATAATATGTATAGTTACAGAATAAATACATTGAAAATTGAAACTGAAATTAAAAACCTTATATTTGGAGATGAAACTCTACAAATCTCTAAGTATTATTCACTGTTTATCCTGTAATGTGAGGTCATGTTTCATTCAAAGCCGCTCCACCAGCATTCGTTAGCTCCAAAACTGACTGTAAATTACTGCCTACAAACCAAGTATATTTTGAGCATTCGAAAAATCATCCGCCGAAGCTTCACTCGAACGTCTCCCAACAAAACCAGAGTTCATACACCTTCCGACGACCCCGGAACATTTCCGTATACTGCAGTCATTGACCAGTCCATCCGTGTTCCTTGAAGGGGAACCCCTCGCTGACAAAAGGACGTGTCAGAAGTTTGCAAACAAACCCATTCCACGGCGAAACCGTGGAGAATCGCCTTTGAAAAATACACTTGGCGAAAAAGGGATGGACCTAAATGATGGTCTTCACTCGTTTGTTGGAGAGCACCAGGTAATATTTTTTAGTAGGAACGAACCGTAGAGAGGGCTATGAACTTTGCGAATATTTGGGGTGACTGATATATGGTTTGTGGGGAGTGACAAACAATCAAAAGACACTTCCTCGACAATTTTCCGAATATTCCACTTCCTCCTCACTTGTCGATCTCAGCATGTAACAATTGTTTGCGTCGTTACAGGAGAAGAGCGAAGAACAGTTGAAATTGGTGGCATCATATTTATAATTCGTAGTTTAACGAATAGTGTATTGTTATGTAGTATTTTGGGGTGAATAATTGAGGACTAGAATAATTATTAAGATGACTAATCAATTCGAGGAACTAAGATATTGTTACGTCAAAAGATGTCAGCTTAATAAACACAGAAACGAAGTCGCCATGAAAATTCTAGCTCAAATCATCCTAATAAGGTGAAGGCACCAGTTATTGCACCGGATAAGAATTTTCGGTGCATTTTTGGTTTTATCTTGTTGGAAATGCGTACTTTTCATTAAAATCCCTGTTGTCTTGGGGTTTTTTAGGAAGCTTAGTCAAGTATTTCGTTTCCATAAAAACTGAAAAAAAAGTCAATTTTCGCTAGTTATTGGCCGCATTATTAGTCATATTCAGTTATTAGCCACACTAAAATATCATTCAAATATTATTGCTTAATTTTCGAGTTTTTTGTAATTTTTGTGGCACCAATCGACCGCAAGATAATCGCAGATTAAGGAAATATCAAAAAAGGAGGACCTGAACAAAATGGAAACACGGTAAATCCTTAAGGATGAGAGGTGGATTGCTTACCGTTTTCACGAGGAACAGGTGGTTTCGATCCACATGCGACGGCACGATCACTTCGAACTGAACTGTGAGGTTTCAATTGGTTACACTGTAACTCCTTTTGTGCCAATGCCTTCTGTATTAGTTAGGTTAAGTAACAAGAGTACTTGAAACTATATCAGATACATCTGTGTAATAATAAACGAACTTAAAGAAGGAGGCAGCCAATAACTGGGGGTTGGCTAAAACTGGTGTCTTTACCCTACTATAGTAAAGGCACCAGCAGTGGCTGGTGGTGGTCCGTATTAGGACTGAGGAATACTTATATATATTTTCCTGAGATAAGTAGTGGAGATGGCATCGATATGTTAGTTATAGTGAGGCAGGTAGGTTCCTATAAATTAGGTAAGCATCCGCATTATGGGCCTTTATTTTTATCAAACAATAATGAAGAAAATAACAGAACCAAACAATAGGAAAGGAAGTACAGATCAACTTGTTCATTGCATTTTTTGTACTGCCAGTTGTGTAGAATCTAACTGCGTGTTTTCAGCTATGTTTGAACCACCCAACAATGCTAATTCAAAGTGTTACGGAGGTGTTTTTTTTAATTAGTTTATTGAGACTTGATCCTTTCTTTTAAGTGCTTCAAATCAACCACAACTCGGATGATCCAAGGCGTTATTTTGTGGGCAACCTGTGATCCATTCATGTTGTCTACAAACGTTCGCATTGACTCTTCTCGTCGATCGATTTTGAACTGGTGTTAGGTAGTATGGTTAATAGTATTTTCAATGAGAACGAGCTGTACATTATGGAAAATGAGAAAAAGGAGGACTTGGATTGGATTATGCGCCTGCGACCCTATCATTTCCCACCAGAACTCGTGAGCTGAGCCATTTAGGGCGAAATAATGTCCCTCATTTTAGTGAGCAATTTTTTCGATAGATGGCTGTACTATCGGTGCGAAATTAATTTCCATTTTTCTCTGGAACGGGTGAACCGATTTTCATTCTGCAAAGCTTTTTGTGAATGATATAACCAAACGTGGGTTTGTACATTCATTTTCGATTCTTAAATAATTGTCTTCTATGGTGCGCAAAATATTTTTGCTCGAATTTGAACACTTGTTGAAATGTCAGGTATCCATGACAAAGAGTTTTGCTAGCAAAATTCAAATCAGTTTCCAGATTCAAAATCGGTTCAACAGATGGATCGGCCTATTCGAAATACAAATTACAATAAAGGCAAAATGAGGGGCTACTCTTTACCTGCCCGGTGCGCGATTGTGCCTCTCTTTCCACATGTTCCCAATATTCTCCGTCTCTTGTTTACTGTTACCAAGGTTTCTGAGCAGGAGAGAAGTCTTGATTTCAATTTTCCTTGTACTGCGTCTTAGAAGAACTTTCTTGGATAGAACAGATCACTCCACTCACCTTGATCCTAGTGTTTCAGTATATCACGGATCATAGCTTACTTCTTCCCTCGATGGCTTGCGACTTTATACGTATTATGACATATTTGTCTACAAACCTTAGGAAACTTCTTTCATGGTTGTGCTAACTGGGGGCTGTGCAACCTACGCCCTCCACCCTCAGCCAGTGGGTATATGATAAAATAGCCTAGTCAGCCCCAAAACCGCCCAAAACCCCTAGAGCATGAGTGGAGGGGGGATTTCTCTCCAAAAAGGCAAAAATGTGTTTATTTCTTGCACGAATAGATGGCTCCGGTAGTGATCAAGCAAAACAATGTGCACTACAAAAGAAACTTTGGTTTAGGTTGGTTTGATTTTGGTTGGTAAGTTTGCTTTTTTTAAGCATGGAATACCTAATATGCTTTTACCATGATCGAAAACCCCGAAAACGATTCGGAAAAGTTATTAAAGTTGCGCCATCCCAGCCATTAAATTCTTCAGATGAGGCTCTTGAGATCTGCTGAAGACGAATGACAGACTCTTGTTCATCTGCACTACCAGTTTCGGTTTATTTTCCCCCAGTTCAGGGCTTATCAGTAGATCTACCACAGGCCTCGATTTCGGAAATGGTGATGTAACTTGGACAGCACACCGCCTGTGCTGTCTGCTCAAACCATCACTACCAGAAGGTCGCCTATTTCACAACTGTGATGAGACCTTCTGTAGGCACAAAAGTTGGGCCTTTTTGCCAATATGAGGTCATCGCTTCTACGCAACAATTGACACACAAAAGATATCCTGAAGTGCTTCCACCAAACCAACTCAAAGTTACAGTTTTTTATGGGTTGAGAGAGGAAAAAAGTCAGTTCTCTTGTGATCCCATCGTGTTTTTTTTCGAGGCTTTTTCCTTTGAACTTTGTTTTTTTGCAGTGGCCAATTTTTACTGCAGACACTTCTTTAGGTTTCTTTCTCACGAAGGTCAACTTCAGGATCCAGTGACGGTCAAGGGGGACCCTTTCAGAGGTCTTCCTCGACTTTTCTTTCCTAGAAACCCTTCGGGAACGAGGATACAAGAAGGTGGGAACGAAGAAGGAAGTGCGGTGAACTTGCTGAGGTCGTCTGCCTGCTGTGATTTACGAGCTTCGGGACGGCGCGTTGTCACAACAAAGTGGTCAGGAAACGACATAGTGAATAATTAAAGTTTTGTTGACCAAAAGGCGGGAGAATCGAGTTTGCCAGTGTTGCAGTGGATATCCAAAGATGAAAACCGGCGTGAAGAAGTAATATTAAATATTACCTATTAATTATTAATTATTACTCATTAATATTAAATATTACTTGTAATTGCATTTCCAAGTCGAATTGAGAATTTTTCAAACCAAAATGAGAAATTTCTAAAACAAAATGAGAATTTTCTATTTATAACAAATTGTGAATTTTCCAAACCAATTTGAGAAGTTAACAAACCAAATTGAGAATTTTCCAAAACAATTTGAGAATCCA
>JAEMON010000008.1:22474505-22487581 GCA_030264115.1 Lygus lineolaris | reverse complement strand
AATAAACCAAAAAGAACGAAAAGAAATACATTATTCATAAACTTAAAATGATAAGTAGGTAAGTAAAGTAGAGCTGTTCTGCCTCTAACAAGCAAAATCGTTATCTAAAAGAGTACGTATCAACAAAGCCTGTTCTGAAAGTTGCCATTAAGTTAGGTTGTAGGGTGACCAATCAAAATCTTGCTACTTCAACACTCAGTGAGAGGGTCATGAAGTTGGAAGAGTGAGCAGTATTAGCATTATTACCTAATAATTTAGCATTATACCTATAGCAGATGGTAAAATTATGCGAACAAACTGTTTTTTGGTCGATGTTAATAAAAGAAAGAATATAAAAAGGAATGTATGTTGTGTCGACATAACTAATATAACTACGCTGACGTCACTCCAAGGACCCCCTAAAACACGCCATTTTGTGTGTGCATTGCGGGTCTGGAATGTTAGTGCTCCTTGAAGGAGCAACACCCCCTTGTCCCTTATACACCACTAATACCACTTCATATATCATAGGCCTCTATACACTAATAATAACCATCTATACACAAAAAATAACCCTTTATAGACAACTAGTAAACCTCTATCGCCCATATTTACCCTCTATAGTTCACTTATACTCTCTACAGACCTACTAACCCATTATGGACTACCAATAACCCAATGGTCTTCTTTTGGAAATGTACTATGTTATTGAAGAAGTTTCGTCATAACAAAATAAAGCAAAAAAAAGTTGGTTCTATGAAATTTACTTCCCTTTCCTACCATACATGTGGGGTTAAGAAAGTGAAATCCGAAAACATTGTAAAGTGTCGAGACTATACTATAGATCCCTAGGATATAACTTCATATAAGAACAACACTGGATTGTCTGCTAAATTCATAATATGCATATATATCGACGGCTAAGAACTAGCATGACAACTCCAAATCCCTTACTTTTCAGGAGAGGGAAAAAACTGATTCGCCGACTATTTATAACGAAAAATTTAAAAAGGAAATTTTTCGTTATAAGTAGTTAAATTTAAAAAGGAAATTTTTCGTTATAGGTAGGTATAGGTAAGTAGTCAGGGAATCAGTTTTTTCCCTCTCCAGGAAAGTTAGGGATACTGAGTTATGTCATGCTGGTTCTTAGCCGTCGATATACTCGTAGCTACTTGACGTTATCATATAAGTGAACTAGTTACCTACATTAATTTGCAAGGTCTAAGGACAGTTATTAATTCATGATTGCGAGGGAGAATGGGCCCGCTTTTGTCCGACAAGATCCTTTCTACGAATTGTTGTGTTGAGGACTAAGGAGAGCCCAAAGGGCTTTGAAGACGGAGCCAGGGCTCCACCATTGTTCTACGTCCTCTGTGTGTGTCCTTGCGTCCTGCCTTGCGTTGCCTTGTGACCTGTGTGTGTCCTTCATCAGGAAGGGCGGCGATGAAAAGCTCTCATTCCCTACGTCAGTCTCCGAGATGAAACTGCGGCAGGAAACCGAAAAAAAGAGTATGGAAACTGGAACAAGCGAGCTTGACCTCGTGGAGTCTGCCAACCAAAACATTTTGGAAATCGTGGAACCAAGAGTCATTTCGACTAGGTAGGTACATTTGTAATTCCATGGCCTTTGTGCCATGCTACTTTCTTCTGCATAGATCAGAGTCCTAATGCTCCTGAGCTCGCATGTTCTAAAGAGAAAAACATACACCGCTCAGTTCACTAGTAAACATAGAAGATCACACAACAACAGATCATTTAACTTATTAGAATACAGCTACTCCGCGCTAAACAGCATGCAGCACAATACAGCGATAAAACAAAAAATGTTTTCAATCCGATGAATTTCATGATTCGTTTCGATTAGTCTCACTGTGAAAATTTGACGCCCACTTGCTAAAATACACCTCATTCGATTGGTGTACCAATTCGGACTGGTATCTAGTAAAATCATACCTACTCTCTGAGCAACCAGCTAATTTGAAATCAAAATCACACTTCGTTCCGACCTTAAAGAATAATGTGAAATGAAAAATTAAAAAGTACCTCATAATAGGTAAAATTATGAATTTTGGTGAGGATTTCTTGGTGCATTCGGTAGAACTTCATATTGGTGTGGTTTTTGTGAGAAAGGGTAATCTAGTTCTACTTCGCATTTTACAAAATACGTTATAGCACTAAAGTACCCTTTCTTACAAAACCCATATTTTTATCAGCTAAAATTACCTAAATATTTCAATTGAATTAGGGGTTCAGCGAAATGCCCATTTCTCTATTTTTTGTTTAAAATTAAAGTTTGCCAAACTGAACCATTTTTTCTCCATTACTGATAGACCCCATGAACGAATTTCAAGGAGAATTGTTTCCCTCTAGATGCGGGAATTTAATATGAGCTCGCGAAGAGCCTTGGACGACGGATTGATGTGGCAAATCTCTGGGTATGAAGATATAATGTTATATATTGTGAAGCTAGAATTTTTTTTAAATTTTGGGAGTTTTGCCCTGCTTATTGAGTTTCCTATGCTACTGAGCGGATGACTGGTTAATAGATAAGGGCGCCCCTTCGTCAAAAGCTTAAGAATCATCACTCACTCTCTCCACGGCCAGAACCAATAGGTGTCTCCTGACTCACTCAAGTGACAACATTCAAGTGACAGAGAAGACGTCACTTGAGTGACACGAAAGATGCCGAAGGTCTCATTACGTTCTAGCAATATCGCTGTGTCGCATAAATCAGCCCTACATGTTTATATTGGCCTCATACAAATACAAGCCACCTACTCACCGATAGCAATATTGTAAAAATATCGAGTCAAATCGATTGAAATGTTCATGAAATTTCACGTAGAATCCGAATATGAAATAAAAAAAGAGGTCCCCGTTTGAAAAAAAACAAAGTTGATGTCAATTGCGCAATACGCAACGTTGTCATATCTGACATCCTTGCAAAAAATTATGAAGATTCCAAAAAAAAATTGTTTCTACCCTATAAATAATGAGTTTAGAAGAGAGGGGGAGGGGGCAACTCGTGAGACACCCTGTAAAACGGTTACCCAAAAGAAATTTATAGATACCTAAGTATTTTCCAAATTTAATCAATGCATTTCCGAATAAAATATTAAAGATTTTCCGAATTGAATGATGGTTTTTTAATTGGAAGTAAAAATCCCATGAGTACGTGATGTACGAGTAGTATCCATATTACCGTATACAACACAAGTTAGTAGTAGATCATAGTAAAGATGAGCAATTTACAACAAACGTTTGACACATCCTGTCCTTATGATTGGAAAATGATAAACCTCCGGATTTCCTTACTCCTAATAGCCTGAACGACGTTTTCCAGTAGCTTCATTTTTTAATGAAAATTCGCAAAGACGGATGAGTTGAGAGAAGATGGCTTCTTCAAAGTATGCAAGTAAAGCAACCGTAAAGCACCTTTACAAGGGAGCACTCATCCGAAGTTTTATGTCTTCACTTCTCGGCCTGCTAACTTGCGCACAACGGCCCTCCGTTCTATGAATGACACTCATAAATCACGACTACCTAATGGCCTGCGTGTGGAAATGATGCTCTTCCCCTTCCTGCGAGCCTTTGAGTCATTTTCCTCTACTTGTTCTCATCCCCCTTTTTTTCTTCCAAGAGAGCTTTTTGGGCGAGTAGATACTTATTCATATTAATACAAAAGCATGACCTTTAGCTGAGATAGATCTTTAAGTCAATATGGTTTTTATCAATAATTATGATAATTCAGTATCATCGTATTGTAACTAAATTCTGGGTTTCTAAGTAGAATTCTAAAAAGTCTTATTTCTTCCTTCTTTGCGTATTTCCCTACGTATTTTTACAGTAGATGAGTCGTGTATCTGTACATTTTTTGCAAAGCCATAAAGTGCAGGAAGTTTAAAACGTATCCCGAATGGGTGTAGCTCATAGCTTGCACGATATATGATTGTAGATTATTGAAATAACGTATTGCTTTCATCACTGCAAATGGTTTTACACTGGGAATCAACCTTGAGGTGATAGAATATAAATAAGGAAATAGTTTGAAAAATCGGTCACTGCACCACACTACAAACATGATGGAACAGATCAAAAGAGGCCTTGTCACATCTACCCCTTCAAATTATTTACATTAATAGGGGAATGAAATCAATTTGAAATATTGTGGAAGTTTTCTGACTGAGTTTCACATCCTGTTAGGTACCAAAGCCCTGGCGAAATTTATCGTAACTATCGAAAGCTAGAACGTGGGCGTATAAGCTCTCCAATAATATTTGCACTCTGATTCATACGTGCTTGCGAAATCCTCGTCAAGCTTTCCAATGGGAAAATATTATATCGTCCACGCTTCAACCTGTGTGTGCCCGACAGTGTTTATTCAGTTCTGAGGGGATCCTAGAAGTTATTGCAGTATACCTGTAAAAGGTATATATTTATGTTCATATGCTCGTCCACGATGGTAACTATGTTTAACAAGCCAAGAGTGGGTGCAAGGGTTTATGGAATATGTGTGTGAACAGCAATGAACATCCATCTGAGCATTACATCAAAAGCATTTGCTTTTGTCTGCAATCCATAATCAGGGTAGTAAGTCCTACCAACCATGCTGTTACTTTTAGTTTTATCAGTATCTTCATTTTTAGGATTTTAATTAATTTTGTTGTTTATTGTGTAGATATTGTGGCACTCCAGACCTGATTTCTGATCTCAGAGAGTCCGAGATATCTGAACAGTCCGAGAAATAGATTGGTCGGAGAAATCCAAATTTGGTACCTACTAAACCGCATTCCACTTTTTCAGGGTTCTCTGCCAAGAGAACTCTCCTGGGTTATCAGCACCTACTCCCATAATTTCCGACCCGAGTTTTCAAAACTGTCTAATAGCGGTTAGTCGGACGTGACGGTCTCAATCTTCTTTTGTTATTTGAATTTTCATTCTCATTATTTTATTTTATTTTTCAAAAGTCTGTCATTTGAGTATAAAGAAGAAAAAGATCCCTGTACAATTTCACATTAATAGGCTGAATACGCAAGATCACTCAGCTGATCAATGTCTGTTATTCGTCTTCAGCACACCCTCAGAGCCTCCTTTTCATATGCAGAATTTAACGATTTAAAATAGGTAATACTCACCTACGCTCGCTGATTCTCTGAATGGGGATTTTGCTAACATGAGGCACTAGGTAGTCCGCGGATCTGAGGCCTTTCTTCTGCCTTGCTAGACAGCAGAGATGGGCAGTAGTTACTTATTTAGTAGATAACAACTTCAGTAGTTACTCTATGTTCAACTTGTTTGGGAGCTTCCAGTGACTGCTTTATGTATCAAGATGTGTGTCACCTTGTATTCCTATCGGCATCACTTGTTCTGTGTGAGTGCGTTCCCGAATAGTTATATTAACATTTTATGTCTTTGCTTTGGCACATAAAATGAAAATCGTCACGAAAAATTGCTCACGCGATACCAATAAACAAAAGTCACGAAAAATTGCTCACGCGATACCAATAAACAAAAGTTGGTAACTACAGTCCTTGAAAAAAATAGTAGATACCATACACTCCTGACAAGCACTAGTATGTTGTGAAAAAAACAAAACACATTGGCGTTTGGTTCAGATTTAGTTACCTATTATAAGCAAATGAAGCATGCAAGCGGCAAGGGCATGGAAATGTTGGTGAATGGTACTTGGGACTTGGGTGAACTGGTTGGTGGTTGTAGGTGACTACTTCTACGAACTAGGAGTAGTTGTAGTTGCTATCTCAACTTCAGTTGTAGTTGTGGTTAACGATGACGAAAAGAAGTTGTGGGCAGCCAAGTTCCCACTACCTTGGGAAGTTGCAGTAGTGACAAAGTTGTAGTTTTTGTACTTAGTTTTAGTTGAACTGCCTTTTTTTGTACCGGCTGGACAGCATGCGCGATGTAGAGAGAACTTTCCAACGAATGTGAACGAGTTTTGTGCGGAAATGAATGGTTGTGAATGAAAATCATTAGAAATCTTGTGCAACTTTCGGAAATAAGTTTGGGTCCATGCTGAGAAAAAAAAGGGTTTTTCTGGTCCATATCTAGTTTTCGGTCCCCCTTAATGAATATTATCTAGATGATTTGCCTTCGCCCGCTCGATTGAACTTTATATTACACCAATTCAACGAGTTGATTCGTAACTTCATCATCTCTAATGATGCTTCCCGGCATTGTGTCGAATATGAAGAGAGCGGTGTTCATCATAACTCGCTTATACATAGTACATCCCCCACATGATCGTTCTAACTATGTTTGACATAAGTGGCTGTGGTCATTACTATGTGCTTCTGCCTGTACATCACCCGAAGAGTTGGTTGTTTGGTTCCTAAAGCTATTTCGTCATCCATCAACGTCCAAAACAGACCGACAGCTCCTGGATGGCCATCAACAGAATTTACCCCTAAAAGAACCGTCAAACCGTATGTCCGTTTGACCTGACCATATTATTAAGGATGCGCGGCTGTTTCCACATGTAGATTGTTTTGTTCGTTTGGATTCAAATCGAGAGGGTACTCAAAGGAGTAAAAAATTCAATTAAAAGTGATTGCATGGAAAAACCTCGGAACAAGAATAGCCTCTGGCTACTGAACGGGAAGGACGCCCAAATGCAATTTATATTTTACTTACTTACTTGATAAAACATATCTTGATGATAAATATCATCGTCACTCAATCATTTTGCTTCCTCACTGCCGAAGGTACGAAGCTACCTACTTATTCGACATGGAGTAAAAATAACATTATGTCCCCCAAAATCAAAATGAGGAACTTGCATTGGAATTTTGCATTAATGAACCTCAAAATCTGATTCAGTGCCCTTGGAAAACTATAGTGCCAATCTTCAGCTTGAAATTACAAATGGTTTGACCAGGTAACGGGTCGAAAGGGAGCGCATGACGTCATTTAGGTTCCGCAACAGCTGGGAGCTGAGGGGCTCCCAAGCTGGTGGGGTTCGGTGACATCAGTTAGGTTCAAATTTCAAGACCCATTTTCTGTAAGTTTCAATCGTCGGATACCCCTCATAAAGCACCTTTTTGGAAAGCCCTCACTGTGATCATTCGAATTACAAAACAAAAAATGACCATGGAGGTTACCCATTTCAGCTTGCTTTTTGTGTTCCAGAGTTTTCTGGAATATTTTGGCTTTGTGTCTGCTGTCTGTGGTCAATTCATTGTCCGAGGCAAATCAATACGAAATTATGGTCCGATTTTGATGAAATTCCCAGAGATTGTGCAGGTTAGCCCCCTGACGGTCCTCTTTCAATTTCATCGCCATCGGACCACTCCTATAATCCAATTTCCTAAAACTCCGGTTTCATTTCCTAATAGACCAATTTAGCAAAAATTCAGAGGGTAGTTGGGGACTGACTCCAAGACGATAACGTAAGAATTTCGTCACGATTGGATCAGTAATAGATTCTGCGCAGGTGCTCACTTCAAATTCGTTGTCATAGGCTCGTTCACTAATTCTAAACGTCCACAGAAGTGAGGAAGCTATACCTACTGCCCACCCAACTTGGCGCAGTTGATTTTCACTTCATTCGGTTCTGTCTTATACTTATTATGCATTATTTCAAAACAGGAATTGAAGCATCATCAACATTTATGTACCTGTACCTAGCTAATGTCTACGAGTTTTGTCTAATCCGATTAATTTTAAACAAACCAGGACCAGATTGATGTCGTTGTAACAAAAAGGTACAAAAATGTAGATTGTGGGTCCACAACCTACTATAAAAATCACATAAAATTCGGATGTGATGTAAATGTAGACGCTTTTGTTTAATAGGCATATCGGAACCGTTCCTGCGGCTAAATGTAGTAATAGGCAAGTACCCGAATGTAGGCGTAAGTAAATAGCACAGATAGGTATCCATGTGACTGAAATAAAACTCTGTACGCTACAAGTAGGAAATGTTGGTTTATTATTGGATTGAACGTATTTTGACGGAATATGAAGAGAAAAATTGTTTTACAATCTATTGCTTGCCACACCAATTATACCTAACAGGTGATCCTTCATTTCGAGACTTCCAGCTCTTGTTCAGATTTCTGCTTCACCCAGTACGTGTTGTAAGTTTTTACAGTCGAAACGCTGTTGACAAAAGAATAAATTAATACAATGATTAGTATTAAAAATTATGATGAAATGCATTTAAAATTGGTTAGGTTCATTATTATATAATTATAACTTACTAAAACACAATACTACAATCTTGTGGTTCTTGAGGAGCTTGCCAAGTGAGCACGTCTTTGTATTTGTTGCCGTCACTGGTGATGAATGTATATGCGTTCTGGAATCATAGAATCGTTCACAAAAAATTAAACCACATAAAGTAATGCTGAAAAAACTCGTATTTTTACTATTATTTTTGTGATTGTATTTCTCAAGCTCGTAACAGCTTTACATTATTTGTGAAGAACAGAAGCTCAGACAGGGTTGCTACGGAAACAGAATCAAAAAATTCCTTGAATTTTCCAGGTTTTCCAGAATGCAAAACTGATTTTTCCGTGACCTTTTCCTATAAAAAGCCCCATCCCCCGACGAATAGTAAGCCCGTGCAATCCCTGAAAATGTCATCCAAATTGTTGGAGTAGTTCTGGCTGTGCAATTTTTTGAAAGCTATCACGGTAGGTAGAATGTATTCTACCTACCGTGAAAGCTATAATATTTGCGAATCCAACGGTTACCATAACTCGGAATCGCACAAAATGGCGCTTACGATATTCTGCCTTCCAGGGGACGATAGTAGAAATAGTAAAAATAAGTGAAGATAGTAAAATAGAGAATAGAAATCATTGACAATCTATTGCTGGGAGATAACGTGGCCTGCATGATTGATAGTTTGGTAGGTACCATGTGTAATGAATCCTAAAATTCGGACAGATATTTTGGATTATTGATAACTGTATTTACCTGCTTCCCGGTGCCACAGTCCGTGTATTTCGATCCTTCGGGGAGAGTACTTTCAATGAACGAGCCCACTGGCTTGTCCCCGCATCTGCCTTGAACGACTAGACCTCTGAACGGCTCCTTTTCATCAATACCTGTTTCAGAAAAATTGGTTGAAAAAATAAATGGTTCCGTTGGTTCAAAAATACAACGGATGGTTGAGGATGGACCACAGTGGACAAAAATACAATAATTTTTTCCAACCTATCTGATTTCATAATGGAAAATTCTGAGTTAGGAATCGAAAATATTGATTTTGTTTTGAAAAATTCTGAATTTGGTTTGGAAGATTCAGAATTTGATTTGGAAAATTTTAAATTTGGTTTGAAAAATTCTGAATTTGACTTGGGAAACATAATTACCTATATAGGTAAGCCTACCTGTATGACCTAACACAGGACTACTTACCTATGCCGTTATAATTTTGGACCATGTAATTAGGGGGATTGGGGTTTTTGGGTCGTAGCTGTTGCGACAATCATAGCTATGTAAGAAGCTATGTATTCGTGTAACAAATAAAAAAATAGGTGTCCTCCAAAATCAAAATCTCCACTTGCTTCTTACGTTTTGTAAAACCCCTGTATCTCAGTTGCTAATTGACCTATTTCGCTCAAATTTGGAGGGTAGTTGGGAGCTGACCCCAAGACAGTCACCTATGAATTTCATCACGATTGGATCAGTGCAAGGTGATTGGACTGTGCAAGCTCAAACTTGAAATTTGTTGTCATAGGCGTAGCCCCGGAACTTCTCGCCCAATTTAGGTGACATTTTCAGGGATTAAGCGAGTTAGACCCTAGAGGGTCCCCTATGAACTTCATTGCCATCGGACCACTAGTAGCGTGTGCGCATGTGCAAACGTGAATTTCCTGAAACTACGATTTCTCAGTTCGTAATGGACCGATTTCGTCGGAGGGTAGTTGTGGGCTGACTTAAAACTCGTGAAATTTATCAAGGTTGGATCAGTAATAGCTACTGCGCAGGCGCAAACATTAAATTTGTTACCACAGGGATAACTCCGGAACTATTCTACCAATTTAACTGGAATGTTCACTAACTGTCCATGTTACAAAAGTTATGAAGCTATACTACCCATCCAAATTGGCAGACTTTTTTAAAATTGATTGCCAACATACTGTAAAGGTATCCAGCACACTTCAAATAGGTATAACAGTTTACTATTACAGTTGATAGAGACTCACTAGCTATTGTGACGGTGATGGTTTCGCCCGGCGCTACTTTGGTGTTGGACAAGGCTATCGTGTACGGCGACGGCGAGTTCTGCGCGGGCCACCCGTGGCCCACCTCCATCGAATCGCAAATCGCCTCCTTCGGCACCTCTGGGTGAGGCGCCCCCTCGTACGGCACCCCGACGGCCGGGAAGCTGTAAGCGGCGCCGGCGAGCGCCAGTACGAGTATCACTGCTGTTCCCTTCATTTCCCAGTTAGTCTGAAATAATTAAGAAGAATTTTAAGCCAATTATTTCAAATTCATAAACTATTATTCGTGTGGATTTCTAGTAAATTCAAAAGTTCCAGGTTGAAATGGTTATTGTGCAATTTTTCCTCTCTGTCATTTCTTCCAATTTTCTTGCAATTTTGATCCATAAAAACTGCTTGATTGATATTATACCTACTAGATTACCCAATAATTTTTTAATTTTGAGCAGTTTGAAACCACCACCAGGTATAAAATACACACATGCGTTATTCCTTATAAATCTTAAAAAACATGAATTTTCGAAGAAAATTAAGCTTTTTCTTGAAGATTTTCTCCATGGATTTTCTCCGATTTAGACCATTCTAAAACGGTTCTTAAAATTTAACGCTTTTTCACATTTTCATAAATATGCATGATAGGTTCCCATATGTGTCAATCCAGAATCGATATGAATCCCATGAATCGATATGAAATATAAAATGTCAATAATACCAAAAAGATGAGTTCGTTGGCCAGCATTTTTGCAGTATTCCAGGGGGTCAACAAACTTTTGAAAATTTAGAGTCAAAAATCGCTAAAAACGTGTTTTTTATGTTTTCGGTGTAAATTGTCATCTTAAATAAAGGAACATGAATATAATACTGGTATAGTTCGGAATCAGCGTGAAATTTCAAATAAGAATCACCTCACTAGTTAAATCGGTTAAAATTTTTCTTCTTATTTACTTTCATTTATGGAACTTTTTCTTCTCTTCTTTTATCTTTCATCACCAGTCTGCTGTCGATCAACCAAATTTTTTGTATTTTTCACTAGAATTTAGTTTTTTATCAATCTCATTGAATGAACGAATAAAACTCATTCGTTCATTATTTATTCGTTCATTAATTTATTCGTTTTATTCGTTGGCATTTAATGCAATACCTATTTATACCTATAACTAAACCCAGACGATACCAGAACGATTTTCATGGATCGTACTGTTCTGACCATTCTTGTTAATTAGGTACCTACGAATATTAGAAGAGTGGAAAGAGAGGATTGAATAACAAAAGCCAGTGCATAGGTACTTACTGAAATATCAGACCAATTTTCTCAGGTATTAATGTTTGGACGTTCGCTGAAAATTTTGCAGAGGTAGGTACTTAGTCCAAGAATAATTTTTTCTCTAGAAGAAATTCAGGATTTTACGGTTTGTTCGTGGCTACCTATTGTTAGTAACATCGTTAATGATAACATAGTGGAGTGACTTGATTGTTGACGTATGAGTGAAAATTGAAGTATTGCACCTATGACAGGAGTAATGTTGATTGACGAATATTTAATACGAACTATTTAAGACGAATTACTTTATAGAAATCAATTTAAAAGAAGAGACCAAGGTAGGTAGTGTGGTCTAAAATCGAAAATTCGTGACTTTAATTCAATGTCCAAATAAAAATACTTCTTTTGGCACCATACTTGTTGGTATGACTGTGGTGAGAAAACAAATAGTTATATTACGAAGAAGAACAGGTGTCATCTGCCAAACCCTCCCTTCCATCAGTTGCGTATTGACAACATGATATCGAGCTCTAATTCGAGGTCGCACCTCGACGCTGATGAATATAATATAAATATGACCAAACTCGTTCCTCCTGGCCGAGGACAACACCTCTAGACTAAAGCCTGAGTATCCGGTTGTGTAATTATTTTTAAAACTCTTTGTGAAGTTGGTACTTCTTATTTTTTTGAGTGGCCCAGAACTGTCAAATCAAAACGCCCCGTTTTTGAAATCGGGAATTATCATCAATTTTTTCTTTTTTTTTTGATTTTTTTTTGTCTGACAGATAATGACTCAAAAGAAACAAGAATGAAGTCGTAAGGCAAAAATAGTGTATCGACGTTGAAAAGGGTGTCGTCTGTCATTGGCCAAACCCGTCCAAAATGCCAAACCCGTCCAAGATGCCAACCGAAAAAACGAAACACAAAGCTTATCACTGTTTGGGCTCCAGATTAGTGAGATTAGAGTTTACATAATTATTAAATTTATGCCTATTATTTAATTTATTCCTATTTTCACTTCTCTCAATGCGATCTCAGCCCATTCTTTTTCGGTTAATTTCTGTCAGTGTGACGTAGGAAAGGGTTTCTCAAGAGCCTTTCGAATTCCGCCTGTTATTCAAACAGCTGAGATTTTACTCCAAGTTTTCTCCACACCCGAACGATAAACTATTTTTTTCTTTGTATTGGCAGTGTTACTTTATTCCAAATAACAATACAAAGGCAGAACGAATGTGATTTTCTCATACACAATAATTCCCCATTTTGGTCTCTTTTCTATTTTTCTCTTGTACATTGTACATATCAAAGGTAGGTTCACAACTCCTGGAAGTTGCATGATCCTACAATTTTTCTGTATGAAGTTGTAAATTGTTGAAATTGATCATTAAAAAGTTCCATTCATGCAGCATGAGTTAATGAGCGAATTTTTAAAGAAAATTTTTAACCAATGTGGTGGGTGATTCTTATAGGAAATGTCACGCTGATTCAGAATATACCATATTTATGTTCCTGTATTTAAGATGGCAATTTCCACAAAAAACAAAGGTGAAAATTGAGTTTTCCAATTTCACGTTTTTTTCGATTTTAGACCACAGGCTGGCACTACTTTCTCCTTCTTTATATAAGTACCATTTCGTTTGAAAAAA
>JAEMON010000008.1:22419324-22432241 GCA_030264115.1 Lygus lineolaris | reverse complement strand
AGCAATTTGGGTAGAATAAGCGAATAGAAAACCACGTTACGTCATTTGGTATGAATCTCCCTCTCAGGCGGTTCCCACGGGAGGGAGCGAGAAGGCAATTCACATCTGACGTCGCACGCTTGTTCCTTTCCCCTTTTCGCCTTCCTCCTTTCATTTCCGACCGATCATGTTTCACCTTTTTGGAGAGCTCTCCGTTAGACCTACAATTTCTGTCACAACGGATATGAATCAAGAAACACCCCTCGAAGATACACCGAGAATCGAAAAAAAATGATATCAGAGTCTCGGATTTTGTTCATTCCTCTAAAATCGGGACTCCACCAGCAGTAATCCGAATAATGGAACCCTCGGGGGGGGGGGGGGGGGGGGGGAGACCAAAACTGACTGAGTCGAAAGGAATGGACTCAATTAGTAATAGATAGCCTTCCCTCTCCCCCATCAACGGAGCCCTAATTTCCAGAGCAATTTCAGCGCTTTGGAATTCTTCGAAGGCAATCGCAATAAAGGCTCTGGGATCGATTAAATTAAAAAATATTTACCCTCCGTAATCACGGACCACGGATATCGGTTCTCACTACCCGTAGTAACTTCATTAGGGCCGAGAATATTTCTTTTTAAGAGCATTCCGTTCAGCGAGTCACCAATATCATCAATATTGGTCATAATGACCCGAAATTAAGTTTTCTTTCAAATGTAAGAGGAATGGTATGATGATGAGATACGAGATATGATAATAAGAGAGGAGTAGGTATAATAAATAATAGTCTAGGGTAGAATCTTCAAGAATCTACCATTTTTGTAGACCAACTTGAAAGTTCCAGTGATGCAGCATGAGGTGAGAGAATTTCCAAAGAATCTGTTTAGTCACTTTGGTGGGCGATTCTTGAAGGAAATTTTGCAGTGATTATGAATATACCATAATTACATTTCTATTATTAAGACCGTGCTCCGAAAACACGTTTTTTGAGGCTTAATTTTCAAAATTTGACCCTCTAATTACTCCAAAAATGCTGGCCAAAGTGCTCATTCTTTATAGAACTATTGACATCTGGATTTTATTTTCCGAAGTGTAGGTACGAATCTAGGATGACCGGATTATTCTCGAATGACACATAAACATAGATGAGAATTTTAAACTTTAGGAATCGTTATAGAATGATTTGAAACGGATTTCCGTGAAGATGATTCTCATAAATTTGCATAACTACCTAACATCTTGAAGCCATTGCGATAATTTTCTTCGAAAATTTGCTAAAAGCAGGAAGGTCTCGATTGACCGAACGAAATAAAAAGTAACAGCCCACCAACTGGTAGGCCGGTGAGCCTAAGGAAGGTATACATTATGTATGTAGGAGGTACCAACGTGCCAGCTCTCTTTTCAAAATCACTTAGAAATTATTCAGATCTCGATATCCTGGCCCTCCCATAAATATATGCAATTCATGAATTATGTGTACCACCAAACCTACCTGCCCTACTTATCCTCCTTAACTACCTACTTACCTCGTAGAGCGGGCAGTCTCTACCTCATATTGCAACGTCCTGAAAACGATCTTTGGACCGTTTTGAAACATCCTCTGCCTAATGAACCTCCCGCGTTGGGGTTATTTCAAATTTGTTGCTCAACGACACACTTACGTTGCAAAGCACTTGATACCAACATGCACGAGGAAGTCCGCGGTTAAATGGTTTCGAAGGCTTCAACGACGGATTTTACCGACGATTACGAGTTCAATTACAAGAGCCGTCTGGATTGGCTGTGGTAACGGGGGAAGTTGAACGAGGCCTATTAACCGAGGGTTGGTGTAGAAGCCCGATAATTTGTAGGCAGTCGGGATTTTGCCACCGTCGAATTCTGACTTCGGGGATAATCATCCCTGTGAGTCTCAGTTAGGGTACTTGGGTATAATACTATTCTAGAGGTGACATGACATATGGTTGGCCGATTGACACTGAAACTGAAATAGATCAATCTCTGTGAGCTTCTTTCCAATTCTGATAGGGCTTTCATGACCATGTCATAAAGAAGAATGACAATGAATAATATACCTACCTACGGTTAAGTGCACGAACATTTCATTAATTCATTTTAGGTAAGAAAAAAGAAGGAAATAAAACCGAAACGTGCAGGAAAGGATGGGCAACGTGAAAGTCGCAAACAATTATTAACATATCGGTACATTGAATGGTGCATCCTGGTGGGTCAAAAATGAGATGATTTATGGTAACTTTAGTTCGAGTGACTGTAAAAAAAAAGGTATAGTGTAGGATGAAAATGAACTTGATGTCCCTCCCCCCTCTCCCCATCTCCTTATGAATGGTGGGATATAGGGAGGGGGGGGGGGGGGGGCATCAAGTTCATTTTCTTTGTTATCTTCAAAGTTACTCAATAAACCACCCTTTTCGGAACAGTTTTTCATTGTAGACTCTTCAACAGTATTAATTTTTACAATGTACGAGTGTATCTGAATGATCATCATACTTACCATCAATACCATCTAGGGCTCAATATATTAAAATTGCATAGAGTTTATATGAAAATCGTGGAAATTATACGTGTTGCAAGGAATACCAAAAGGCAGACAAGGATCATTATTTTTTTACAGGGAGGTCACAAAACACAAAATCCGGGTGAAAATTCAAATTTTGGAGGAATACCCAAGTTCAACTCAAGTGATTCAAAAATAGTTCGCTCGCTATAGTAGCTATTTAACTAAACAAGTAAATATATTTATGTACCTATGAGAAAATTAGTCGGCAAAAAAATATAATATACCTATCTATATCGCGAATCGGCCACTCTTGAGCGCTGGACACGGAAGTGATTAAAAAGGGCATCCGCAAAACTCTGGTAGACTCGAAAGGAGAATTTCAAACACTTTAGGTTTACAAAAGAAACATCCCTAAAGTCAATTTTAGGATAACTCCTGAACTTGAGTGAGGTCGATACGTTTAGTACCTTCTTGATAAATTGTGAAATCACTTAAAACCTTAAGTCATTATCAAAAAGAAAAATATAAGGCAGTGCAAAACTTTTTACTCCCGCAGTTCGGAGTAGATGGAGAAGTTTTATGCAAAGTTAATACCTCAAGAAAGAAACTTTCTAATTACGTATTTTTATGGGGAGAAGGAAAAGTAAGGAGGCGGGGAGGGTTGTGAAGGACGAATTACTTAATTCTTGAGTAATTATGCTTTGGCTTTGATCACGAGTCTTTGACGGTTTAGGGCCCTTCTTCTCGTATTTGACCGAAATCCTAATGCGCAAAAAGGACTCTACGGTTCGAAGACCTTCTTTTTCTCGGTCGTTTCGACGGCGAAGAAATCTGTCTGATTACGTTCTCGCTACCGCTCGAAAGGGGAGATGAAGAGGCAGTTTGAAATTGAGATTGGAATTTGAGTACACAGCTGAAGTGCTATGGAATGGCAGGCGGCTGTGAGGCTAATGATCTTTCGGTTCAAAGCTCAGTTTAATTACATAACTGAGATTGAAGACACAGTTAAAATGATGAATTGGGTAGATAATGAACTAGATGGGTTAGGGGTGGTAATAAACCCATTCAAGTTGGATCACGGAAAAGCAATGCCGTGGTGACAACTACGATGGGTGACCGCTAGGTATGGATCTCCTGCTCAGGACATTTTCACGCTTCTTACGGCAAACCCCTCTCCACTCAAAGGGAGGCAATGAGTAGCTTCAAGCGAAGTAAGTAGATTTACCAGTAGTAGATTCAAGTCTTGATAACAAGAGATTGGAACAACTTAATAGTCAGCAATAGCAGAGTTTCTCCTAGAATTTAGGTATACAGATGATCGATAGATCATTACAACTCTCCCAAATTAAATATATCTATCATGCGATAAACCTTGATCCTTGTAGAATTTAAACAAATGAGAAAGAACGAGCCCACCTAAAAATTAGGTTGTCTCCGGAAAAACCAGTTGGATTCATAAATCAGGGAAATGCACCTCGAGATTTGCAATACTCAATAATAAAGTCAATAAGCTATCTGATAAGTTTGAATTGTTTCGTTGTGGGAATCACCTACCTACTGAATGACATGCCCGGTATATTAACCGACAAGTTTTGGACGAGCATGAAGCGAAACTAATGCATTACTGCGCCTGACGGGACTGGAGATCTCGTGCACGGCAAGCAGCTCCCCATTCCCATCTCCTATCTCCAGTTTACCATCTTCATCTGGCTCAGACATTTTTCCGACGATGTTACGTAATCCCGTTTCAAGCGAACGGAAAATTTCTCTGACGAAGAGATTTCCGCACGAAATCCCATATAAGCTTTGGAAGAAGCTTCAAAGAGCTGCTCACAGGACGGGCGATGGGTAGCAGGAATACTAGTAGTATTTGCAGGAGCTATTTAGATATCCAATGGTCGGGCAAGAGGTAGAAATGTGATTGCTTGAATCGGTCGTTGGGAATTTGAAGAGCTAGTGAAATCGCTCTAGCACGTAAACTTTCATTAGAAGGGTGCCCAAAAGGATTTTTTTTTTAACGATTTCAATAGTCTAATTAAACTTATTATTCAGTTTACATAGACAATAATTATTTTCTTTTTGAATTGATATTCATGTCTGAAATTGAGCTATTGCAATGGGACCAATTTTTTTTGCTGAAATTTTGAATTTTTTCCCAAGTTAAAGAAAATTCGAAGTTTGGACGGGGTAAGATTAAGATTCCTACCCCGTTACAGGTTAAGGTACCTACTACCATAAGTACAAAACTAAAAGTGAAAACTGAAAAATTGAGCTCCCAGAACTACAGCAAGGGGCAATCCCAATCTTCTCCCTTATTTCTTTTCTCTCATTTTTATTTTTAAAATTTTTAAATTTTAATTAATTTATTTTTTCTATCTTCACGGCCCGAAATTTCCCAACTTTTCCAAGTCGAAAAAGCAGGGGGGGAGGCTCCCCCCATCACCCCCGCCCCATGGTGACGGCCCTGGGTGGGATAAGTTTCTATACGAGTACAGATCACCGCTGCCTCAAACTCATCGTCGTTATTCTCCTTTTCCCTACATCATATTTACTTAGATTCGATGTTAGCTTCAGAAGTTTGCTTTATTCTCAGACTTATTAAAAGCATACACGGGAATCATATATCACATAAGAAGGAAAATAGGTTTTCTTGGTCCAACACGAGAATCCTCGACCCTCGTCTTGATGGTTGAATTTTTCCTCCGTCCATAAATCTCCCCCGGTCCACCTAGCTATCGACTGCTGGCGCTTTCCCGATCCACTTCGCACCTTCCAAAGGCCAGACGGAATGTTCAGGTCCGATATACTCGTAAAAGCCGCATTCGTCATTCACCGAGAAATACCGTACCCTCGACGGATTCACTCCTATTTTTTCCACGGTAGTGGACCTTCTGCGATTCAAGCCGAAAATGCTTTTCATATCTCATTCACCTGCTATGTGAACCAAATGGACAATATTTCGCTTCGGAACGTTCAACGGCTGAAAAAAGTTTGAAATAGTTTATCGACCTCTCTCGATGACCTTCAGACTTTCACCAACGTCACGAACGTCATAATTTATGTCAACCCGGTCTAGCCGTTGTGTAATAATAGGCCAAACCAGGTGACAGCTCTTGTATGGACACCCATCCCAGGAGCAGCCATAGAATCGGCCGTAAAAAAAACAGCCGGACCTGGGTCGCGAGCAACCCAGGCCCTACCTGTGGAGAGCTCGACGTACCGCCACACTACCCTTCTGAAAACTGGACCTCTAGGAGGTATTTCACTCCTCCATCCAATGATGGAACTACGCAAGCATATTTAAATCATCCAACTTGGGGATTTCTATTATTTACGAATTTCAACCATAAAATAAATACCCATTTAATGAACAAATTTTCATGGGATTTAAAACCCAAGAAGAGGTGAAAAATATTGCTCATTGGCTCGAAGAAAAAAAAGGGTACTTACCGTTCCAGAGGATCTCGGAGTCCCTTCTGGGAAAGCTCCACAACCCAATCCTCTTCTGAGGAGAGATGAATATGAATGGATTCAGTACAGCCGTACATGTGAAATTAATCAGCTCAGTACTAAACCACGCTCTGCGACCATGTCAAGGTAGAGAAGGGAGAAATTATTGATGGTAGGTATCATCGTAATTTCCCCCTCCCCCTTGCTGCAAGAAAGGTAGATGACGGTACGTCATATTAAGTCAACCCAGTCCAGCCGTTGAGTAATTATTGGCCAGCTCGTGAATGGACACACCATCTCAGGATCTCAGGAGAAGCCTCTAATCAGCCGTAACAATAACGTAGCGGGAACTGGTCGCAAGTATAGTACCAGGCGCCACCTTTGGAGAGCTCGACATACCGTCATACTCCCCTTCTGAACACTGGGATGGTGGTCCCTAAAATAAGAGGCTCAGATCCAGGAAAAGGGCATCTGGAAAACCTCAAGGTAAGAAGACCTCCATCGTAATGGCACTAACACTAAAGTTTCTACTTGTGGAGAGCTATGCTGTTACAAGATTGACAAAAAAAATAAAGCTAAATGATTTTTTATAGGTAGTCAGAGGTTCCACTCCAGGAGTTTCATCTGGAAAACCTCTAGGAGTTATTTCACTCCTCCATTCAATGATGGAACTACACAAGCATATTTAAATTAGCCAATTTGGGGATTTCTTATATTTAGGAATTTCAACCATAAAAAAATATTGGAGATAGAAACCCATTTAATCAAAATTAATTTTCATGGGATTTAAACCCCCAGAAAAAGCGCAAAGGCATAAGGAAAAGTGAAATAAAAGCTCAAAGGCGTATGTGAAGATATAATTTTAAAATTAAACTAATAAGCCAACACTAAGCAAAGGGTACCTACATATCCAGAGGATCTCGGAGGCCCTTCTGGGAAAGCTCCACACCATAAAGGGAAAGAAGTAGAAGTGATAATAGAGAATGTAAGAAAGTTGAAAACTAGGTGCGCTTTTTTTAAAGCACCTACCAACTAGAGTTACACTTTGTGTTCACACGAACATGACAAACCAAATTCATGAAAACAAATGTTCAACACCGCAAGTTGATGTAAAACACTAAAAACTCAATACAAACAATATAGTAACAACTCAATACAAACACTATAAATATTGACAGGAACAGGAAATGGTAAAAATCCACGAACAATAGATTCAGTCACCTCATCCCGGTCACAAGGTCTTTGTTGACTGCGGAGAGCCTTTGTGGAGGTTGCCTTTTACAACGTCATGCTTCATGGTAGGCTAGCAACGGATAACATTGATCCTATGAATGGTTTGTCAGACAGCGCCTCGAGTGGTCTCATTCGATTCCAAAGATTGAAAATTGATGAAATGACGAAAAAATACATTTTTACGAAGACAATAGTGCAACAGAGACAATAGTTGTTCCGGGGTTGCGGGGGCACAACTACACCCCGAAATGAAACCTCATGCCTTTCTATATTGGTATAATAATAATAATAATAATAATAATACCGTACACCAAATTTAATTAATTTTGGTCCTTACAATAGTAATTATGTATTAACTGGAAGTAGGGAGGAAGCTATATTCGTACCTGCTTCCCTGTGTTTATCCGTATAATCCATTAAGTTATCCGTTGATACTTAGCAGGTAGTTTCCCTGTACCTATCTGATAATGAAGTGAAAATGGTTTGATGAAGGGTTCCTTTGTCTCGCCGTGTTCCTCCAAATTGTATTTCAGGATTGCGAGATGGGGTTTTAGTTTGATCCCGTATTTAGTGAAAAGGCCCTAATTATCCAGCCCTTCTATCGGTCTCTCTCTTCCTCGTTCTTATTTTATTCCCTCTAGCTCTCTTCTCTTCGCCATCAGATAAATGGAAACGAGATTATTTTGTGCGGAGCTTTCGCTTGCGCCCCCTTCTAAATATTAATTAGGAACGAGGACTCTTTCCCGGGTCAATATATTCATGAGTACCTACCTGCTCTTAGAGACTTCCTGTTCTACATCCTCTTTTCTCACTAAATACTGAGTGCTTATCGGAATAAAAATAAAAATATTTAAAAAGTGCAACTGAAAACGGCAATTTATTATGTTTTACACATAATATATGAACATGCCGAAGGCCTCATCTGGTGAAATAATCCAGTTCCGGTGAGATCATCGAAGTTAGCGATAAGCGGCGTGGTTGGTACTTGGATGGGAGACCGCCTGCGTTGCTGGGACCACACATCTTAGTATTTTCGCATCAGGCCGTAGGCTATCCCTTCTCCACTCAAGGGGGTGAGGCAATGAGTAGCCATGAGCGAAATCATCAGAACTAATTCCGATCATCCCTTTGGAGGACGGCTGATGAGGATGACGTCCGCGACGCCGGGAGCGGCAAACATGGTGGGAACAAAAATGGTCCAGAAAAAAAAATCGAAAAATAAAAATCCAGCCTTAAATGGTTGTTTACTTTACTTACGTAATATAAACACCGTAGAAAATTAACATTAATTTCTATAGTTCACTTTTCACAGCTCTAAATTGTACACAATGCTCTAAAGTCGGTAAGTTGTTTTTTTCCATAAATATGTCAACATAAATATAGTCATAGGCATACAGTGTGAATAGTAGATAACCCAAGTGATAGTATGAAAACACATTTTTATTCATTTGTACAGTTATACAACTTCTTGCACAAATACATCATAACTTCCTACCTTCCATAGAAAGAAACAGAAAATGAAAGCAAAGAGTAACATCAATGAGGAGCTCTTCGAACTTCTGTCAGATAGAAGATGATACGGATCTACAATTGTATCGAAATTCTTAGGTAATTGTAATTGTGTAATTGTGTAATTTGTAACTTGGTTCGGTGGAATCGAAAGAAAGTTGCATTTGAACAGCTGATATTTGAACGGAGATTTTGCCTACTCGGGAAGAATTGCGATTCACACACGTGTTTCTGCTCTTTTTTTCGTTAAACCCTTGAGTACTTACAGGGAGCGAACGGTTGGTCCTAAAATGCTCCGCGAGGTCTCATTCGACGCTAAAAATTTTGTACTATTTTAAAACGATGGAAAAAATATACCTTCCTATTTGAAATTTTAGAGCTAGGGCGGTTTGAAAATGTCATCCCCTATTTCCTAACGCTTAGAGAAGACTGACGGTAACGCCAAGCTTCGCGGAACAACTAGACCCCGAATGAGGCCGGTATGCCAAATTTCATTCATTTTGGTCCGTGGTAACTAAGGAGAGTGCCGCGTACGGCGCACGGCGGACGTACGGATTTTTTTAAATTCATCTTTTGGATTCTACGTATCTTGAAACGTAAAACCTCAAATTTTGAGGGGGGATTAAAATTTTTGACATGGATATGTCTTTTGGCTGGTGGTCAAGGAATTTTTCGCGACACTTTTTTTCTCCACTTTTTTTGTCCACAAAAAATGCAACTAGACATTGCAACTAGGCACATTAGATTATTATTAACTCGAAAAGTGAAGGCTAGGTAGAAATCAATGAGGTACTACCGCAATGTTTTGAGGTACTAGGTACTCTCTGCACTGAAAATTGAGCTCGCAGATCAGCTGAGTCGACAATGAGCTCTCAGATCATCTGGGACGAAAATGGAGCTCTCAGATCAGCTGAGTCGAAAATGGAGCTCCCAGATCAGCTGAGTCGAAAATGAAGCTCTCAGATCAGCTGAGCGAAAATGTAGCACATGATTCATCTGGTCCTTCTAGTTTCATTAGGAGTTTGCTGACTGGCTGGTACCTACCGATGAGATTTTTTTTCGTGCTTGATTCCAAAGGTTCATTATTGAAAATAATAAACCAAAATTGAATAACATTAAGTATTATATTATTATATTTCCTTCACGGACACAGCAGGATTTCAGTGCGATTAGTTAACAGATTTTCCTATTGTTCTCGAACTAGCACATTCCATACATAGTTCACAGTTCAATAACGGCGGACTTGATTCTTTCCCTCACAAACCTACACTCACCAACATCAGTTAAGAAAGTTACGCCCGAGCTAACTTGGTGGGCTACAGCTACACAGCTATTAGACCGCGTTGCCGCCCGATAGAATCGATAATAGCTTCTTCTAGATACGCTCTATTAAACAAACCCGTCTTTTTAATCGTCTGGTTCACATTAAGTGAGAAACAGGAGAATATTTTCAAATTCGTTTTTATTATGTAATTACTAGCAAAGACCCGCTCGATCCTCCTCTCCTCTGTCACCCGACAGCACGTGATCAAAGCTTCATGCCCTGTATTAATTGTGGTTCTTCACTATATCATTAAAATACAATAAGTATAGAGAAGATGGCACTCAAGGTTGGACCGTACGTTGTACAATCGACAAACGTACCACGTAAACCAATTCAACCTAGAAACCGAGCGGCGCTCAGCAAGAATATTGCCATGTTTGTTTGAAAAACCCTGAGACTCAAAGGCTCTTCTGCAATTATTGTATCGATAATTTTTGAAACAACCTATACATAATTTACCAAATTTTACCAAGAGCAAAGCAACTATTTGTTGTCTGTTGTTCTAGACGTTTTGGAAGTTTTACATACAAGTTTTACATGCAAGTTTTACCTACTATCATGAATATTATCATGTAAGGTAAGTATGAATAAGGTGCACATCTACTTTTTTGTAATGGATGGATGGAAATGTCACTTCAATAATCCTCTGTATTTTTATGTAGACGATGTGTGGGAGATATTGTGTCATTTTCCATACCGCTCCTTTCATCACTCTGACAGTTGAATATTGCTTACTCCAGTTCGCGTTTCATAAATGGTTTTGAGCTCGTTCTTGACCCTAAAATTCATCTAGCAAAGAAATACGCTCCACGCTTCGTTGCACGTTGAACCATTCAAATTTCTCGTTTCCATTTTCCATCACTTGTCGCGCGAAAATATTTTATCGTCTTCGCAAAGGTTCCCTTGTATTGTATTGTCTCAAAAATTCAGTTTCATATCAGTCGTATTATTATGTTGTATTCGAGCAACCGTTCCCTCATTCGTGTTCCCAAGAGGGAAAATGTGGCTTTTTCGGGGCGTGAGCGATAAGATAAAAATCACGATCGTACACGGGATGTTCTATTTCGAAAGTTCAAATCATCTTAAACGCATGTTGTCATTCACCAAAAGTTAGTTTTGCACCGTCCTATATAGACGGTAAGAATTGAATTTATAAACATAAACAGGACGGAACTTTTGGACTTTTTTCAGTTCCTGTGTTTAAAAATCACTCAAGCAGCTTCCTAAATTTTACCATCTTTGCTACACTTGGCTACACCAGGAGGATGAGAAAGGCGACAAACTTTTCTAAATGTCGAAACGACGTTTAGTATTTTTTTCTAAATGCTCTCCAAGTTTGGTATTGGCCACGTGTTTTGCAAACAAACTCCTTGTGATTCAATAGCAAATAATCAAGTTCGGAAATTTCGTGGCATTTTAGATCCCAAATAATAACCACCTGTGCTGGTCCAAAACTATTAAGATCCTAAACTATTTACAAGGCCTTGGCGTCGACGCCTTCATTTTCAACGACAGAAAGTCAAATAATACTTTTACCCAAAACAACTGACTCTCACCCATCCCATGAACATACCTACTCATACTCATTCCACAAAGAGTATACTTGGGTAATGATGAAACCAAACAACCTGTTTCCAAAAACACTCGTCTTCTCGCAGCCGCACCTCATATAATACCTTCGTCTCTTCATTTCAAATAAAGCGATTTCAAACGGATTTCACACGGCTTTCTCAGACTTATTTCGAAAATCGATCCTCACAGTCTTATTTTGGTGGCCTGGGAGCTGGTGAACGAATTGAACTTGGATGGGTGGATTGTTATCGGCCTAAGTAGTTGGGGGATCTCAGCAGCGGTCGGGTCGAGCTGTCGACCCCCGAGAAACTCTGCTGTGTTGCCAACTACTGACACCCTCTGACCCACACTAAAGGCATCCCTCCCAGCCAATTACTAGCTCCCCATATAGAGAACTGACGGAAGTGATTCGTTTGTGAAATTAGTTAGTGGAAGTGAATTTGGTGTTGTGGAAGAGAAGTAGCGGCCTCATAATTTGTTTATTATAAATTATGGGATCGCCTGCAATACGAAACAAAGCCAGAAATCAGTGGATTTAAACTCTTTTTACACAACAAACAGTCCACTGTACCGTGTTTCTTCATTTTCACTCGATGTAGGAAGTTGTATTCCTCGCCTATAAATACGGTCAAAACCTAAAACAAGCGCAGCCCAACGGGTTAAGATAATGAATAATTGTTTGATCAGCAACGTTTCTGCCTCATAGGTGAGGCCCTAGACATCTGGTGGGAACATGATTCGCTAAGTGTGAACATACATCTATATGAGGAAAGTGAATATAACATTGAAAGCTGCCGGTAGAACTTGCCACAGTAGATATAAAAGGGCGGACCGAAGGCGCCTTCACCCCCTAACTCCAAGTCTTCTTGGGCTTCATACAACAGTTTCTCATTGTTATAGAAAGCTTGTTCCTCCGACGAAATGTCCCGAGTTTAGATCCAAAAGCTGCCACCACGTCGCGCTTCAAAATGAACGAAAATTAGTTTCCGTTTTCCTCTGGAACGAGTGGGACGATTTTCATTCTGCAAAGCTTTCTATTAATGATATTACCAAACTTAGGTTTGTACATTCAGTTTCGATTTTAAAAAAATTTTCTTCCACGGTGTGCAAAATATGTTTTGCGCAAATTTGAACATTTTTTGAAATGACATAGAGTTTTGATAGCGAAATCCAAATGAATATCCAGATTCAAAATCGAAATAATGGATCGATCGGCCTATTCGAAATAAGAATTACAATAGACACTTCTATTAGCAGGAAGAAGGCGACGTTGCCATACGTTTCCACATTGTGATGGATTCGAAATGGTGAAACAACGATTCACTGAGGGTCCGAAT
>JAEMON010000008.1:22323761-22334978 GCA_030264115.1 Lygus lineolaris | reverse complement strand
ACTGCGCAGTGAGCAACATTGATACGAGTGTGAGTGAATATTTGTAGTGACAAAAATTTAAAATTCGTTTTTCAGGCTGACGAGGGAACGTTATGAAGGTTGCAAGACGTCCGGCAAAATCCCAGGAAACCTGATGGCATCATTCTTATAGGTGCCTTATTAGATAAGTGATATAAAACCACCGGACCATCAACACCATGAGATGAATGAGATAACACCGACTATCGTTATTGTGATGAGATGAGGTAAGTAAGTAACGATTTGAAGTCAATCGCGCAATAATTTTGTGCAATGTAGTGTCCATGTGAGTCAGCTTTCTTGTTAATACATAAAAAGGTAGATAAATTACATACATGGAGGTTTAAATACATAAAAGGGTAAATTATTGTACCGATAACTATATTCTCAAAACCTACACCTCTCAACTACAATACCTGGATTCTCTACTATTTTCCAAGAGCTAATAAGGTCTGAATTTCTCTACTCTGGAGGGCAGCAGTGTGATAAAATACGAAATGTTCTGACCTGAATTAGGCTTTAATTCGCAAAGAACACGACTACAATGTAATAATGCAAATATTTGGAGAAACTAAGGAATGAGCGTTCTTAACTACCGGGCAGGTGTTGCTAATATACCACAAGCAAGTAGGGGGGTTGATCTCTAGAATATTTATTGAATAATTTCAGTGCGATCCAATCGATAGCAGTCTCTGTGCATGCTCAAACCTGACATATACCACTTTTTTTAAGAGTGGGGAAACTCTTTATGAGCGATGTGGAGAGGGATAGTTCTCTATAACTGGGGTGGACTCCCCCCATTAGGCAATATCAAATAAAAACCCCACTCCTGATTCTTTATTCAGGGCTCACCCCGGAACCACCTGTAGTGTGTCGTCAAACGTCAGTAGATATGAACAAATTTAGAAAATATGTAACAATTTCCTTCACGAATATGATGTTGAGACGGGGAAAATTCCCCCATATAGTGTCTCTGGAGCTCGAGTTGATATCAATAATACTGGAGATACTGGAATCAGAAATTCTTTTTCGGAGTATCCAACCATTTTGTTCCAACTTTGGAGTTACAAAACAACTAAATATGTACTTTGAAAAAATATTCTTAGTTTACTTTTCACCACTATGAGTGTCAGAATCCCTAGAAAAACCACAAACGAGTACACAGTAAAAAAAAAAACTCATTTTGGCTAAAAGTGGCGTGTTCTTTCGCCCACCGTCGACTGTTAGATTCTTTTTTCGAATGTTTTCACTTTATAAAAAAGGTGAGTGTGACGGGACAGGTGGATCTGTCATACATGGAGAGTGATGGAACAATGACTGGCTTAAGTGGGAAACCCTCATGTTTCGCCAAAAGCGTTGGAAAAATTAGTTTCCAAAGCGACTTAAACGAGTCAATAATATTTCCTTCAAAGCGAGAAGGACCGGTTTTCGCCTCACAACAAAATGACACATCCTACAAAAAAGGCATCCGCATTTGAAGAAGGAAAAGTGACAGATAATCCACTTCTGGATCTCACCCTCCCATTCATTTCTCCATTTGACAGTGGAAATTGTCAGCTAGTTTAATCCGCCAGCGAAAAAAGCGCGTCAGAAAAGAGCGTTAAAACTGTTATAGCAGTACACCGAAAACCTTTCAGGTATGATGAACGGGGTTTTATCCAGAGGGGGTTTTCTTCTTCGGCTGGATAATGAAAAAAACAGAGGAATGAAGAGGTTAACGGTCCTTTGAAAAATGACTTCAAATGGGACACTAGCTGAGCGGCGTAATTCACGAACTCAGGGGGGTGGGTCTTAAACGGGTTACCATTATTACAACCTTGAAAGCGATTCGAGTTAGGACCTCCCCTGCATTCCCAGGCCTCATCCCTTCGGTCTTTTCAATGGAACTCGACTGCAGAAAATCCAACACCTTTCAGAGCTGAGGATGAATTTCAAAGCTCATCAGTTCTTATCTGAAACCACAAAGTGGATGGTGCCAATCCCCGTTATACTGGGCCAGGAAAAGCATATTATACAAAAGGCATTAAGACGGTTGGAGGACCGATTAATTAAAATTTCTTTCCAACCTCGAATAAAGTATCGAATAAGTCTCTTACTACAGAACAGTGGCGGCTTTGGCGGGTAGACGACTTTTGCTACCAAAGAATTACATTAGGTATTTCAAATATGAAGCAAAACTGATGGAAATTCGTAAATGGTTATAGGTAAAACACCGAAAATAAAATGCTGCCTTCTGATAATTCTCATGAATCACGATACATTTAAAGAAAAACTGTTCGTGTGGGACAAAAACTAGGCCAAGGTACCAACTACGTTGGTGAAGAGGTACAATGATTTGTAAAAATAAAGTCTTGTTCCCTCGATTTTCACATCATGCTCATCAACACTGACAGTCGGTATGGACGTCCAAAACCGTGACAGTAGAAGGCTTTACCGACAATCACTGTAAAACTCCAACCAACTAAAAAATCGATACACGGTAAAGAGCCTGTGCCACCCCAAAAATACGGTAAACTCCCCCCCAAAAAGTCGGTAAACCCCCCAAAAACCCTACTAAAGTGAATTCATGCGGTATATTTAACAGTGAAAGCCTGAGGAATTCCAACTCACAACTGGACTTTTACCGTGTTTGGGTTCATGTTAACTTTACCTACCTGATACAGTTGCTAGTTAGGTACTGTACTCAGGCCATTTCATCCTCTGAGCTCCCATTGGAAATAATAAAGACGGCTCTGAAACCTCGAATATGATGAGCACCTTGAAAAACGTGAGTACTCCAAGGGTTTAAATTTCGGAAATTTACGAGTAGAGTAAAAAATCTCTAAAAAAACAAAAAAGAAACATGAGTTTTTTGGTGAGAATTACCTATCATCTTAAACATAGGAACATAATATATATGGTATATTCGGAATCAGCGTGACATTGCGTGTAAGAATCTCCCACCTAATCGGTTGAAATGATTCTTTGAAAATTCGCTCACCAACTCATGCTGCATGATTGGGACTTTTTGCCCTATTTTTCGATACGATATGACTCCTTGTCATTTTCTTTATGCATATTGGCATTTGGAGTGGTGTTGTTGGATATGTATCTACCTACCGATGTTCCCATCTTGAAGGGAGTTATGTTTTCTCCTGATAGTCTGCTCAAGTTTTTTTCTTTTTCTATTTCACAGTGTAGGTAAATGATTAATAATCAGGAATTAAGAACAATTAACAGTAATAAAGCACTTCAACCCCCTGGACAAGTCATCTTAAAGGGGATCGTAGCATTGACGACTTGTAAACGTGAAATGTATTGCATTTATCAATAAATAAATAAGTATTCAGAAAAAAATATGAGAATGGTTAACAAAGGCGCAAACAGTTGCAACAAACTTTTGCATTGCGAAGTAAAGCAATAATTCGTACGTTTCACCGCGAGCTCTGCAGCCTTTCACACGACCCAAAGATAACTGCACAGATAACGTCGTCCGAATTGAAATCTTTCCTTTTCATTCGGCGTTTCGTTCACAAGTTGATCCCCCTCTGCGCCATCTCGGTGATCCTGCCCAATTAGGGTGCGCAATAATGATAATTAAGCAGAGCGAGAAAGGGAGTATAAAAGCCGGCCGTGCTGGGCTTATCCTGACATTCGAGTTCCCGAGTTCGACCGACCGCTTCTCTTCGCTTCTCAACATGAATTCCGCTGTAAGGCTGCCATTTCTTACCTTAGGAAAGTGTTTTGATGTGCGCGCTCCGAAATGTGATTGAATTTCGTCGACCCCGAAGTGAAATTTTGGTTTATGACAGTGATTACAATGTGCCACGGCTGTTGTTCGTGTTTGGAAAAGCAAAATTACGAATTTGAGGGTGTTCAGATTTTATGATATAAATAGTACAAAAGGACTAGTATGAGTCAACAATAATTCGGGATTATGAATTATGCTGTTTTGTGGAGAACGACATTTAAATGGAGTGTGCGGGTTCTCACATTCAAGGACCTTTTCACCCAAAAGGGATGTTCTAGTCAAATTTTTTAAATTTAATTTTTAGTTTGTTCCTTGGGAAAAATTGATTGCAGAAAAATCGGGGATGTACGTTGGGAAAATGTGCATATAAAATAGTAGAACAAAATATACATTTGGGATTTGAGAAAAGGCGGGAACCTGATGACTTAGATGTGATTCGCTGCCTCAAGCTCTGCTTGAAGGAATACATAACTCTCCATACTGAAGATTATAATTATTGTAGAGATAACTCCAGTTTTGAGAATTTTGAAACTCCAATTTTGTTGCCATAAAGAAGTTATTATCAGGAATTAGATGAGATTATTAGAGATAAGTCATGACTTTTCTTAGTAGGTACATAACATTAGACTGAAAGAGCGAAGAGTTTAATCACCAAGGTCACTATGGATACTATAATCGTTTACCACGTTCGCACGCGCCATGACGAAGAGATGGGACCCGCGCTTTTTCAACATCCGATATCCTGATTTCAATTTCCTTCCTTTTATTAGGTACACTTATCACCTTCTCCCATACTATACGATCTTTTCACAGTACTCGAGCTCAAACATTGCAAAAATCATCTCATTTTTAAACCCACTGATATACCATATTGGGGATTTTCTCCAGTACCAGTTAGTTAGTTATAACGGGCAATTATAATGGTGCGTAATTTGGTTGTTACATAATAACTAATGGAACTATAGTAGGTGCGTATAATAGGCGGTATTAAAATGCAGTAATTGAGTGCGATAAACCTACCGACTCATATTGACGAATTTTCAAGGAAAATGTGGCAATGTCAAGAAAAGAATGGTATTCAGGCAAAGTTCGGTAAATTTCATGGTTTTCAGAGACAAGCAATCAGTCCAGGGTGGCTTCGGTTCAACTACCTACGAATTGAAGAAGGTCCATGAATAGTGGTACCTACCCAGATGGGCAATTTTCGAGAATGTAATCCATGGACGTTCTTGAATCATTCATTCATTGTTTTAGACATTTTAACCAAGTAGGTAGCTAAGAACGGAAAACTGTCTCTGTGACTGGTAGTTTCGGAAGACTACGGACTTTACTTAAGAAAGAAAAAGTATCTAATCAAGTTAGCGAATTTTCGAAGAAAATGAAACTATTGCAATGGCTTAAAAATTTAAATAATTCAAATTTTTGAAAATTTTCTTCATAGAAATCCGTTTCAGACCATTCTGAAACGATTCCTGAAATTTAACAATTTTGTATAGGTAATCTGAAGAAATTTCAAAATGTCAATGATATCAAAAGAAAGGATGAGTTCATTGGCCATAATTTTTGGAGTACTCCAAGGGTTCAAATTTTGAAAATTTAGAGTCAAAAATCGCTTTAAAAAACGCGTTTTTTGAGGTTTTTGGTGTGAATTACCATCTTAAACATAGGAACATATATATGGTATGTTTGGAATCACCGTGAAATTTCCTATAAGAATCACCCACCAAATCGGTTAAAATCATCCTTCGAAAATTGGCTCATCGACTCATGCATGAATGGGACTTTGTTTACGTTCATCTCCTTTGCAAGCTATTGGAAGACGATCAGCACCATAAACTATAATTTCCACCGTCGGACCGTCTGGGCCAGAACTCATACCACAACCAGGGTTAATCGTGAGTTAGAATCATAGAGAAACAGTTTCGGACAAAATTTCAGATTGTGCCCAGCCGTACGACATTTCAAAAAATAACAAAATATGAATGTGATTAGTTCTTCGGAAATTCAATAATTACTTCGAACTGAACTCGATTGGATCTACCTTCATCGTAGTAGGGTAGTAAGGAGGTGTTTGCTGCTCAAATATTAAATTTCCAATAGTCTTTCCTTGCAAGTTGAATTTTTTTGAAATACATTGAAAATGGAGAATACCCTCTTATTTTCTGTTCTTTAATTTCTAAACTAGAGAATTAGATGAGTCTTTCTTACCTCCCTTGTTCAAGCGACATTAGTGGGTAGTTAATTTTTAATTAAATTCGAAAGTTTTGCTGGAGCATGGATAATACTGCCAACAAAGTCCCAACATGGGATGTTTTCCCATTGAGTGACGTCGTTGGAGAACTTCAGTTAACTTTGAAACCCAAGTAAATATTAATTTGGAAATTCATTCGTGTATTTATCAGTGGTTATCAATACTGGAAGCGATTTAGGAAAACAATAAGCCAACTTGAGACCCAAGGGTATTACCCATTCTTCCACGCTCAATTCGGAAGTGTTTATACTACACAATTTAAGACGATTGATTCCAAATTAGAACAGAAATGTTAGATTGCGTTGAGATTCAGAAAATGTTTGAATGGGAAATCCCAAATTCGAAACCCCAAAGGAACAGCATAGACAGTATACGAACTTACAGGGAGAATTTTATGAAATGTCGATCGGAACCATTCCAAGGAAGTGTTCCAAGAATTTGGTTTTCTGCCGATATCATCACTTTCCTTTCCCCTTCCAGGTGGGCTAAGGTAGGTAGAAATTAAATTCCTACGACCTACCTACTATTTTACTGCTGCTTGCTGAAACTGTATTGTGTAGGTGTATACCTAGTTTCTGATAAGGGCGGTGATACACTTCAGTGATACGAAGGTAGTGTTGAGTGGATGGCGAGAGGAGTGTAATGAAATATCAAGTGAGGGGGGGGCTATCGGCGGATATTCGCCCAGTTAAGTCCACTGCACACACATTAGCTCTGAATCGTTTGTTTTCCGGCGGGCTAGCCCCCAACTCGTCTCCTGACTCAGGGATTTTCCTTCTGGGATCGGAGTCAGCCAAACGGATTTTTTTTTTTTTCTCATGCGAACCTCTCCCGATAGAACTCTGACGGATTCCGTTTGTTTTTCAGGTCGCCTTCCTCGCTCTGGCGCTCGTCGCAGCCGTTTCCGGCTACCCCGTCGCCGAACACGAAGAACACGAAGAGCATCACGAACACGTGAGCATTTTAGTCATATAACTATATTATACCTAATTGAGTACTCGTTCATGAATGAAACATTTATTATAGTAAACAAGCGGTCCCGCATTCTACCGCACGTACGCAATGCACAAAAAGATTGCATTTTGCTTCCTCACTGATGAAGATAGGGAAGCCTCATATTCCTGCAAGAAAGCAAAAAAATTGTCCTCCCAAATCAAAATTTCCATTTGCTCTTGGCGTATCAAGCATTCTGAACTATTTTGGTTTCGTGCCTGATGTCTGTCTGTGGTCAATCCTTTGTTCCAGGGAAAACTATGTGAAATATTGGTCCGATTTTGATGACAGTTTCAGGGATTCAGCGGGTTAGGCCCTAGACGGTCCCCTATCAATTCAATCGCTGTTGGAAGGAAACAACGATTTCTCAGTTCCCTTAATGGACCGATTTATATAAGTCCATGTCGCAATAAGTGAGGAGCTAATATTGCCCGACCGAATTGTCAGACGTTTCCAAATGGACATTTTTTTTAATTATATATCTTTTTTTTTGCAATTTTGGATTCTACGTGAAATTTCATTGGCAAATGACAATGACTTGAATGTTTGAGTTCGCAAATACTTACGCTCAATATGTGCTCTAAACGCAAAGAAAAATTTGTACCTAATTGTTGGTATTATGAACGAACAAGTATGGAAGCGAGTATCTACATAATTTTAATGTGTGTTTTTCAGGTTATGTTCATTTGCGTAAAACTACCTTAAAAACCGCCAAAAATATTACAGTACATATCAGGTTTTGATACTCTTGGTGGGAAGTGAAAGAACAATTTCGTTCGGCGTCAAACCATTCACAATTTAGCTACTACTATACCTTTTTCATATTTTTGTTTATTCTAGATTATTACAAGAAGTAGATCAGTAATAATGAAAAAACAACTTATAACTATTGGGATTTTATTGAAATGTGTGTTCAATTATTGATTATAGGCTAGGTAGTTTTAGTTCGAATATTTTTATCAACCCCGACCTTGATTATTCAATAGGTAGGAAGAATAAAACTCATACTAGGTAGGTTGATTTTTTTTTTCAATCAGGTACCACCTATGTAAGACCTAACTCAAATTCTTGTTAAGTTCTTTCAAAATACCTATAGAATATTCGGTGGATCGGCCATTGTTTTACCAACCTTACGAATCATCTAATTTAACCTGCCCTCACTAAACTGATGAAACCGGGAGCAGGTATGATGAATTCATTCCACCTAATACCTCGCATCCTTCCACTTTCGCTTTCAGAATACTCCGGTCTATTCTGCATAATTAAATTTCTATAGGATCGAAAACTAACCTGATCCTCCAAGAAGAAAGCTGTTCCCTGAATATCACGACTCCCTGACTTTCAAGTTCAACTTCGTCGTGGTTCAGTATTCGTGTTCTCCAAATCCAAAATGATGGGTAAGTTCCTGTCCCAGCCGTTCACCCCCTTCCTTCGTCGTGAAATCTATCCTCCTTAGAGAGGCGTTGTTTGAGTAAACATCGGTTATTGTCTACCGGTTGATGGTTACGATCACAACCATGATGTATTGGTGGAGCTTTGGGTAAACCGATTGCATTTTTATCTATGTGATCTCACTGCGTTTCTGCGATGGAATTATGTACTTAATAGTAGGCTCGTACATCTAGGTGAAACACACTTTAATAACACTGTGTTTCCAAGGATACTCAATTTCCAAGTATCATAAGGCCCGATTTCATTCAATATCGCAGGGCGTTTGAGAGCTGGCTGCCCATGAATTTAATCACAATTGGATCATAAATAGCCACTGCGCAAGCACAAAGTCGAAATTCGTAGTTCGTGGCTATTCGACCAATTTTGACGAAACTGATTCGATGATAAAACAGAATCCTAAGTTCCATTCATGTGGCATGGGTTGATGAGCGAATTTTCAAATGATTCATTTATCTTATTATATAATTCATTCATCTTAACCGATTTTGTGGATGTTCCCATTATATGTTCATGGTAATTTATACCAAAAACCTCAAAAAATTTGACCCCTTGGAGTACACAAAAGTTATGACCAACGAACTCATTCTTCCTTTTGCTATTATTGACATTTCGATTTTTTCTGGATTTTATGGATCGATTTCAAGTTCAGGTATCGTCTTGAGTGACACATGATATAAATAAATACATACCTACACGAAAAAAGTGTCAAATTTCAGGAATTGTTTTAGAATGGTCTGAAACGGATTGAGACGATATTTTTAAAATTTAGCAAAAATACAATAATTTTGAAGACATTGCAACAGCTGAATTTTCCTTAAAAATACCCCAACAGACTTCCGATTTTCATGAAATTTTGAGGATTATTCTTATAGGAAATTTCGCGCAGATTCAGAATATAGGTACCATAATATGGTACCTATCATATTATGATCTTATCATTATGTTCATATGCTAATTTATACCAAAGACCTCAAAAAACAAAGTTTTTACCCTTAAATTTCAAAGTTTGATCCCTTGGAATACTCAAAAAATTATGGCCAACGAACTCATCCTTCCTTTTGTTATTACTGACATTTAGAACTTTTTCCCCGATTTTTTGGTGACACATAATATAAATAAATACATACCTATACGAAAAAGTGTCAAATTTCAGGAATTTATTGTTTTAGAATGGTCTGACACGGATTCCCATTGAGAAAATTTTTAAAATTTAGCAATAGCTGAATTTTCTTGAATAATTCGCTAATGGGCTTCTGATTTTCGTGAAATTTTGAGGATTGAGCGTTATTTACTCGAGACGGTCTCCTATGATTTTCATTGGCATCCGACAGATTACTGCCATTGCACACGTGCAAAGAGGAAGATACAATCCCAACTCGGCAGACGTTTTTTCTCCCTCCCTTGAACTTCTTAATATCAACCGGACCATCGGGTTCGACGAGCTTTCTTCTTTCGGAACCTGAAATCCGACAAAAGCCTGCGGAACAAGCCGAGGAGGCTTTCGCGTGAACAAGTCGAGCGATTAAAAGAATGCGGCGCATCTAATTGTGGAACAAGCCGCACGTGTTGTCGGTTATGCCAGTTATGTCACAACATCGTGAAACGTGATGTACAAGGTGGCACAGTTAACTACTTTCTACGGTGGTCATACCGTATCGACGAGTGCTCTTGTACCTATCTCCATGGTAAATGTAGGGCAAGGAATTATGTTGACCGTATAGCGCTGCTGAACAAGACTATACAGTTACGGCGGCCATATTTTCCGTCATGGGAAAATAGAGCACATATCTACTTGTACCTAATAAAAGTTTCTTTTTCTTCATCTCAAATGAGCTATTTATTATCAATTTAAAAAAAAAAAATTTTTTTTTAAATAAATGCTGAAAAGAAACAATAATATGAGGTCTTAAGGCAAAAATTGTGTACCAGTAATTTTAGAAAAATTATTGAAATATTTGTTATTGTAATTAAGTAGTTATTTTTTAAATTAAGAATTACCTTATTGTATTCCACTAGTTCTTGTAACTCCCGCTGTCTGAAATTTCCTGGAGGGTTTGTGACTAATAATGACGTCTCGTTATATTTCAGCACCCACCGTCGCCCTACAAGTTCCGCTACGACGTCGAAGACCACCACACAGGCGACCTCAAGAGCCACCTCGAGTCCGGCGACGGCCACGGAGTTCAGGGCGTCTACAAGCTCAAAGAGGCCGATGGAACGATCCGCGAAGTCCACTACACCGCCGACAAGCACGAAGGCTACAACGCCGTCGTCAAGCACATCGGCACCCCCCACGTCGACGACCACTACAAGCAGTGGGAGTACGAGTACGTCAAGGAGGTCCACCAGCCCGCCAAGCACTACCCCACGCACGAAGTCAAAGTCCACGTTTGAACATCCTCGCGAAATTGAAATCCCCCTGTAATTAATTGTACAACCACATGTAAAGAGTTCCTAGATTAATATTTTTGTATAAAAGAGTTTTTTTTATAGTAAAATTGCTCACATTAATTCCCCTTTTACGACGCATATTGATCAAGATAGCACTTGTCTTGTGATAGGGTTGTTGAAAAACTATCGATATTTCGAAATAACGATAATATTCTCATAGATTTTTCTAGCGCTGAATCAAATGGTCACGTAAGAGCGTTAATTTTATATCATCCTGGTAGTAATCTATAGCACCTTGCTGCCATCCCAAACTAGCACAACCAATAGTTTTAACTATCTTAGAACAGATCCCTACAATAAACTAACTTGTTATTGATCGTTA
>JAEMON010000008.1:22302915-22318224 GCA_030264115.1 Lygus lineolaris | reverse complement strand
CGTTCTCGAGCCGGGCGTCCGCGCACCCTTAAAACTGTGGTTATAAGGGCTGTAAAAACTAAATTTGGCGAATTCAACGTTAGCGCTTGCGTGGAGTCCGCCACTGATTCAATCATGACGAAATTCATATGGGGGCTCAGAGAGGCTTGTCCAAATATTCCCTGGAAATTGGAGCAGAATTGAATCAAAACTGCGTAAGTTATGCCTGTTTGCCGAATTTCCATTAGCGCATGCGTAGAGCGTATCGTAAATTCAAAAATGATGAAATTCTTATGGGACCTCAAGGGTAATCCAACAAAATCGGATGACAACTCTGGGAGTTGTAACAAGCTGACTGTAACAAGGGAATGGGGACAGTCTGACAGAACGACAAACATACACAGAACCAAATTTGTTCAAGAAGTTCTGAAACGAAAAACGGGAGTGGAAATTCCGATTTGGGAGGTCAAAATTTTTTCGATACCAAAAGTGAAAACAAAGCTTCCCCTACATCCGGTAGGAAAGAGGTAGGTCGGAAAGAACATAAAAATCGGTCGAGAATTATTGAAGCCCCCGTACACGTAAGCCGTAGCACACGTGATTTGGTGAAACACACACACAGCAAACATGAACAACACCAACTTTTGGTTTTAGGTAGACTTTGTTCAAGAAATTAAATCCATCGTAATTTTCAAACCACTGGGTGAAAAAACACTACCACTGGGTAGCGATGTATATAAACATTTCATGGTTATCCGAAGGGTGGCCAATATTGAGTATCCAGGAAACAGACAGGCTCCAAACCATCAGACCAGACGAGGGTACTCGAATGTACTCGGCAGAAAAGAACAAACAAACAGGCTGAAGAGGATGGAGGAGGGACGAAGTTGGGACTCACGATCGACACTCGAGTACGAGGAAATGGGGCTTTTATTTCCGCCCAATAACAACAAACTTCCAAATAGGAGGCGACCCCCCCCCCCCCCCCCCCCCCCCCCCCCGACCCTTCGCCTTTCAAGCCCATTCTTGAAGTGAAAACCCATACGTCGGGTTCTGGTAAGTGCTCCCTCCATTAGGGTCATCTTAATCAATGATGGCTGATGGCTCCCAACTCATAACTCAAGACGAAGGAGCGATCGACCTTAATTCTCGAGTCCCATCAGAAGCAGGATATATTTTTAACGAGGTCAACACACAACAATCTCTCAAAATACTTGAATTTATCATAAAATTGAAGTCTAAAATATCTAGTGCTGATCTTAACACCACTTTCCTTACAAGAAAAAACTGTAAATGGATGTTTTTCGGCTATTTACGGCCTTCAGATCATTTTACTGGAGATGACAGAGATTGGATATCATTCAAGCCTATCAGAAGATCCTAACTCACGAGAACTCCACCGAAATCCCTCGTGTCATTCTGGTCGGCGAACGACAAAGCGGATATTTGACCGTATGCAAGGGTCCGAATGATCCCATTCGATGGTAAGGTTTGGAAACAATAATTCAAGATCATAAAAAAACAATACCCCCAAAAAGAGGCTCTTGTGTCTCAAACGGACTTGAAGTTCCCAAAGAGACATTTTTTTAAAGTTTAGGTACTTATTTCACCTTCAGGGATGTCCTTCAGTCGACCGTTTCATTTTTTAACAACGATTACACGTACCAAAGAGACATTTTTGGAAATTTACTTATTTTACCTTTGTTAAAATTTAAAGGTTATTTTACCTTGAGTGATTGGAGTTGAAATCGCGATTCGTTCAGGAGAGGTTTGCCGTCGTGTGAATACTGGACACCTACTTCAAGTTCTAGGTCATCAGAACTGAGTGAGAAACACCAATTTAAGGTTCATTCCCAGTGCATGGCACCATACACGCTTGACGGTGCCTGGAAGGCCGGGGTAGGCTGCGAAGAATTTAATTGGAGAGCCCTCAGAGGGTTTTAATTCGTTATTGCTGAATTTGAGGGCTTAGGGAAGTTAGTTAATACAAAGAAAATTTGAAGAAAAGTGCACATTTTATATAATAAGAGCGTATTTGGTGAGGCATTTAGTAAGAGGGAGAGACTACTTGGCGGAAGTGATTCAAAGAGAATGACTTGTGGAGAGCCTATAACCCCGGTTCTGCAATCTGATATGCTGTGAGGTTTAATGAATTGATCTTATTGGTTAATTAAGTTTGTTCAATGTCAGTTGAGTTGACAGGGAACATCCAATCGACTACTTCCTACATGATATATATGACACTTTGCGCTGACCGCGTGCACTCGGATCCCCGGTCTTCCGGCCACACAAACGCCATACTTAATTTATTTAGGAAAACATATCTAGTAGGTAATTCATCTTATAACAATAAAATATAAAATCCGTGACGTAGGTACCTAATAGAAACAGTGCTTGTTGGGCGGTAGCTATTGAAAAGTATCGAGTTATGGTGATTTTACGATTCCAACCCCAATTTAACCACTTTCAGTAACGCCAACCTTCGATGCACAAAAAATTGGACCCCGATTAATGGAACCTAGGTATACTTACACACCAAATCATTAAAATTATGGTCCAAGGCAACTAAGTCAAAAGCTATGGATGAAGGGCGGAGTCTACGAGCTAACATTTCAAGTCAAGACTCTAAATTAGGATCTTTAGCGTCTGGATTGGGTCCAACACCGAATATTCGCCCATGCTCGCCCGAATATTCGCCAATGCTCGCGCACCCCGCACACACATGCGGTGTTGGCTCTCAACCCTACTACAACTCACTCTTCACTAATTGGCCAATGCTCGCCGCCTTTGACTCGGGACAAAAAACCGCCTTTTGAGCGAGCATCCCCGAGCACGAATATTCGCGAACATTCGGGCATTTGTTCCGCGGTTACACTTGCGGGACGAGTATTCGCGAATATTCGGAGTTGGGCCCAACACCGCAAGTGTAACCGCGGCTTAAGACAACAGACTGTCAGGTTCTTCTTGAGTCGAAAGAGAAGCCTCACTGCGTTTGAGCATTTTTCTGTGAAATCCAATTACAACCCGTATTCCAATTCGTGACGTTTTTTAAATTACATTTTCTTAAAGGAATCTAGGTTTCTTCTTAAAGGGAACTAGGTTTTCGTCCAAAAATATGCAATGAAAAATTTCCAAAAATACGATATTGGATACCATCGTTAAGTGTATATCACACTCATTTCTTATGAAAATGTTTTTCGGGAATGATTTCAATCTGATGAAAGCAGTTCAGAAGACCAAGAAGGAATTGGAGAGTCAAGTGCTTCCTTAACGTGTCCTTTTTTTTACTTCCAAGTTTTCTCCTCAGTACGAGATAAGATCTACATGATAGTAGATGTGAGAAACCTTGACATCGTGCCAAACCACGTAATAATGCCGTAGTAAGTGAGCTATCTCGCAACTGAGCCACAAAACCCAGAGGATCTGTGAAAAAATTAATAAATCAGAGTTCTCTTTCACCCGGATTCCATTGTTATTCAAGCTGCGATGGCCGACGAGCTGTGACGACGCACTTAGGTCTCTGGTTTCCCTCTCTGAATTCTCTCTCTGGCTTCCCAGGCTAACGTATTCCACTTCTACACCCTTTTTTCCCCTTTCCTTCCTTCTTCATAATGATTCTATGAAGCCGATGAAACTTTCATCACCTGTCCTCTTTGTGGGTCATGTTTCGGATTCAAAAACTGCGTGAGATTGCGGTTGATTCTTCCGTGAAGGCCGTGGACAAGAACCTACAATGACCCTACTTAGGCTCTCCATATAAGTCGTATCACAATCATAACCCAGTAATGCGTAAGAACACTAGTAGGTATAAGTACATAATAAATTTAGGAGCGTCCATCAACAAGTTTAGAACTAAATAATAATGAACAAATGAGTTTCTCATGGATTCTCTGATAGTAACCACCACCAATATCCTGGTGTTTTGGAGATTAAAGTACACCACCTTGTAGATTATTAATAACTGTAAGTTAAAATTACCCGCTAGCAAATATTTTCGCTCTAAATTTTGGACATCATCAGGCCACTCAGTACAACAAAATTACCTAATTATTCACAAAAAAAAATGTAATGGTTGATAGGGAAGCACCATGAGCTGACAATCCACAACTAACTTCTGGATGTAACTCTCATTGGTTTCATTACGGGTGGAAGGTAATTCATTTTTATTATTAATGTATTTCTAACATCAGCTGGGTCGTAAATTAATATTTGTTTTACCTTTGGTAGGTACCAGCTGGGTGCCCTAAGCTGGAGTCTTAAGGCTGGATTGTAATATTTAGATAATAAAATGTATTTTTCATAGTAAAAACGCTCTATAATTCAATTTTTGCTTCCTCATGCAAGGGAAAAAAAATGTGTATGCTAAAATAAAAAATTCCACTTGTATTGCAGGTTTCAGAGCTATCTGAACAATTTTGGTTCCGTGTCTGTCTGTCTGTCGGTCTGTGGTCAGTTCCTTGTCCCAAGCTAAACTACGTGAAGTTACGGTCCGAATTTGATGAAATTTTCAGGGATTGTGCGGGTTAACCCTGTGACGGTCCCCTATTAATTTTACCGCTATCGAACCACTAGTAGCATGAGTACCCCGGTATATGGAAATACCAGAATTTGTAAATTTGGAAAATAGTTAGGGGCTGACTCCAAGACAATCACCTATGAATTTCGTCACGATTGGATCAGTAATAGTAGCTACTGCGCAAGCGCAAACTATAAATATGTTGCCGTAGGCATGGCTCCAGAACTATTCACCAATTTCGGGATAATTTTTAGGGATCACGCGGGTTGGACCCTAGAGGGGCCCCTATGAATTTCAGAGCCATCGGACCACTAGTAGCCTGTGCGCATGTGCAAACGTGAATTTCCTGAAACCCCGGTATCTCAATTCCTATTTGACATATTTCGCCCAAACTTGGAAGGTGGTTGGAGGTTGACAATAATTTATTACCTCCGAATTCCGACACGACTGTATCATTAATCCTACTGCGCATGGGCAATTTTGAAATGTGTTTCATAGCCACAACACCAGAACTACTCGACCAATTTTGGTGAATTTTTCAGAGATTGTACGTGGTAGCTTCTGGACAGTCCCCTATTAATGTCCTAGCCATCGGCACTAGTAGCGTGTGCGCATTAGCAAACTTGAATTTCCTGAAACTACAATTTCTCAGTTCCTTATGGACTGATTTCGCTCAAATTCGGAGTGCTGTTGGGGGCTGACTCCAAGACAAATACCTACGCATTTCGCCACAATGGGATTAGTGATTTCTACTGCGCATGCGCAAACTTGAGATTTATTGTCATGGGCATAACTCCGGAACTATTCTACCAATTTCGCTGAATTGTTCACTAACTGATTCTATACGTTCATGTTACAAAGGCGAGGAAGCTATACTGCCCATTCAACTTGGCAGACGTTTTTCATGTTCCTTTTCTTCAGAATCTATGGAAGACATCGAGAAGAAATTTTTAGCAGTTGTTACCAGGATAATGAAGTACACCTTAGTCATTGAACTTTTGAAAAAACCGCAAAGGAAAAAAAAAAACAACAAATTCCAAGAATGAGCCTGACATTTGCGAGCAGAATGCTGAATTCTAACATTTCTAATTCCGAATCTGTAACTCATTTTTGGAAGTTCTATGACTGAGAGTTGCTACTGCATACTGATAACAACCCCTATTTAATGTCATCCTATTCCGTTCACCAGGGAATGAGGAAAAGTTATATTCAAGTTGAAAAAACATGCAATTTTTGATTGTTTTTTTGAAAAAAAAAACATGCTCAGGAGAAGCCAAAAACGAAATTCTATATTCCCGCCCGTTTTGCTCTCAGGGGCACATTGTTTCCCAATAGTATCTGTGGGTTTTTCAGTACATAATATGCATAATATCCTACAAACATTTTACATAACTTGATACTGTTTTCACCATGGAACTTGGTCGCTACTTCCATAATTATAACCTTAGATGTCTCATGAAACAGTGGAACCTTCACCGTCATATGGCGCTGGCCTATACAGAGGTACTCACCTTTTTCTAATTATTTTCATCCATTTCTAAATGTCCGATTCAAGAATATTTATTTTTTTCAACAAGTCATAAGATTGTATAGATTAATTTTAAACAATTGTAATCGATTTTTTGACCCCACAAATTTAATTTCTACTCTTGAAAAACCTAATCTTGGCTTTTGAAACTTTGAATATAATATAGTAACATCAATATACTACCTACGCCACATTATATACTTTTCGCCATTTTAATGTGTTCTATTACGTAGAACACATCAGTATTATGGAGTGAGGATAAATATATGAACTATTTCACCGTAGGAACCGAAAGTGAAGAAAGAAGAAAAAAATCCTTGCATAATAAATTATCCAAGGTACCCAGGTAGGTACTATTATATGACCGTCTGTATATGTATGGTGATGCATTCACTATGTACCAGGAGTTACATAGGTACTCAAAAGTGAGAAAGGAGAAAAACACAATGAGTCCTTATTATGATTGCAGTGAAAGTCAGAAGTTATTCGACGCAATTCATTATAGTAATAAGCCTACGGTGCCTACCAGTTTGCACACAATTATGTAAAGAAAAATAACATATCCCTCAACGTGTGATGACTTCAGGGAAGTCTCACCGCATTAATATTCCATAATTTCAGTGTCACACCTAGAGATTTTTTTTAGATTACTGGAAGCAAAGCTTGGAAATAGTACGACATTTCGTGTCAGAAATACATCACGAAATCCTGTTACTATATCAAAATTAATTCACTAGTGACAAAGAACATAAATCAGAAATTCAACAATGCACTCTTAAAAGCCGTTTCGGGGCACAAAAAACGTTCCACGCTAAAATACGGAATTATTGTTGAAACTATTTCACTATTTGGGGGAAAACATGGTTCATTGTTTTCGGAATAGGCCTTAATGAGCAAGGAGTGGTTTTGGGGGCAGTATGTTGTTACTTGCTGTTACGTAGGTGAGTACTTTGATCTTCATTGGGTTGGATTTTAAATGTTTGTGACAATGTCCCATTTCACAACTCATGTATCGCTCCAAAACATCAATTTCAACAAAAGCAAAGATTTGGTTGCTATATTATTTTCTTGGAAGAATAAAATGGTCGAAATAACATTTTAAGCAATGAAATCGCTCAATGCCAAGTAGTTATTTTATACTTACAACTATTTAACATAAAAAGGAATGAAATATAAGCAATATAGCGATATCATCGTCGCTAAAGAAGCAACACGCCCTATGAACCAAATCCCAATTTTTCAGGAGGAGGAAAAAAATGAATCCAGTTTTTGATCACTTGTCCGTTTGTTTCCCGTTATTCAGTCACTTCTTGCCTTCCGGTAGTCGTCAATACTGACAAATAATATTAATTAAAGAAATAGGAAATTTAGGTTGATATAGGGTGTTGTCCTAATAGGTAATTGAGGTATTGAGGTCGATGGGGGTGTTATGTTCTTCGAGTATTTCTCGATTTTGTAGTCTAGTTGAAGCAATTTTGAGCTAACCAGTCTATGCAACGTGAGAAGTCCAATTATTTAAATAAACTACATAGGTACTCACAATATATTTGTTGGTAGGTAGGTAGATAGATTACCATCAATAACCAAATGAAGCAGGTTCCTATACCAAAATAAATCCAATCTGTAATACCAATATATCGAATATTCAAAGGGAAATAATACATCTTAATTTTGGGATCTTTGGAACTTGAGGGAAACTATATCCAAATTTCCCTAGTTCAGTAATGGGGAACTCCTTATTTAACACACCCAATACAAAAAAATCCATTGTCATCTTCTTTTCGGTTGAATACCTTCAAAGATTGATGCTAAAGTTCAATTATGAAGGTTATACTTAAAATCGATATTACGGAGCTGCACTGCAAACGTTTCTAGACCATTTTCCCCCAACGATTCCGTCCAGAGAGGCTGTGGTCTCTGTGTTGTTCGTCAAACTCTCTTTCAAGGTATCTCTGCCGTCAACACTTCAAAAGGTTTCGGGAAATCAGATAATATCCAATCTGCCCTTTTCCTTTGTAGTTGACGGGTTCGCGGTTTTTTTCCCCTACCGCTTTTGTTCGGTCCATTTTTTGCAGGATTTTGGAGGAGAAAAGTTGAAGTCGTGAGATTTTCAAGGCACGAAACCGACTCATGTGAGCTCATGCGTGCCATAAGTTTCTTATCCCAACGTGGAAAAGGGTCATAATGCCGAGGTTTTCCACTAGTATAGATACCTGTTATTTACGAACCTTTAGAACTAACAAAGAAAATTGTATTTAAGTAACCTCTTAAAACCAAAATGTTAACATTACCTTCCAGAACCTGGGCCAGAAATATGAAGATGAAATTTTTAGTATATTATATTCGGTCTTCCTAGCTCACCGATGCTATCAATAACCTTCACTGGTGGAAAATATCCCATGGAATCAAGAAGTTTATTTAGAGTCCATAAAAAAATGGAATAATAAATCAAAAACACCGTTGTCAATATTTGCAAGGTTGTCACTGAATAGTGTTTTCATTGATGTTATATTATAAAACTAAATTCAATATTTCCTTTTATAGTTTGTGATCCAAGATTGTTTGATCACTAATAACGAACAGTTGGGAAACCTGGTGTTCGTACTGGATTTTGACCTCCAAAATCACAATGATCAATCGCGATATACGTTTCAAACTTCATGATCAAATTTCGTTCCAATCTTGCCCGATTGTTATCAAGAGCATGCGCTAACATAGATTCTTAGACCGATTTTACATGACCAATGAACAACTTTACGCCCTACTCAACTGTACATCGAGTCACTAAACGCTAATCTGAAGAACTTGGGCATAGCGAAAATACCTAGCTGCTCCATTGTGCGTAGGACGCACGAAAGAATATATTTGATTTGGCAATATCTCAGGATTTAGGCACTCAAGTGATCAAGACAAGAGAAAGCACTTAAGCAGAGAAAAAAAAGATCATAAATGATAATTGAGAGAACAGTTGCAAAAAGCTTAAGTAAGCCGTTGGGACTATGGCTTGGAACCTCGGCTTTTCTATATAAAATATTCTTGTTTGTTTTCGCAACGGATTTGGGTTGTCTTTCCATTCGCTCAACTTCGAGTATTATCCTTTCTCTCCATATAGAACACCAAAGGAATCTCACAAGAACTCTGGGAGGGTTTGACAGTATTTGCTGCCCCCCTCCCCCACCCAAAGTCTTATTGATTTATTATTTCCAATAATGAACCTTTAGAAGTTCCAGCAGAACCATCTAGGAACTTTACTTGGCAAAAGACAGGAGGTCATTCAATTGTTCTGTTTCGGAGCACCTTTTTTTTTTTTGCTTAAACATTCAGGCTTTCACTTTCGGTAGTGAGGGAGCAATGTGGCATCAACGCACGATTACGTCAGGACTTTAGCTTGCCAGTCCATGAGGAAACTTTAAAAAAATACTGCTAAACTTTGTGAAAAACAAAAAATAAAGGTGCCCTCAGAATACATCTAGGATACTCCACGATCAAGGATAATGAGGAAAATCCTTCGGCCGATGTCCTCTTTGGAAACAGGGGGGAGTGAACCATCTGCAAGGGACTCCAACAGCTCGTCCGCATTTTGCATGAAGAAGGACCCAAAAAGTGTCACAAAGAGGTAAATAAGGTCAGGAGTGGAATGAAGACGGCGAGAAAGGAGTGTTGAATGGGCAATGAGGCAGAGGATGAGGAAGAGGTGGTTCTGATCCTTCAAGGGTGTCCGCCATTTGTCGGGGTCGAGAGCTGCCCAGGGGATAATTTATCTTCGCAGGGACCCGTCAGGGCGCGAGTTCGAGCACAATAGCCACCGCAATTGCCCTTTTCACTCGGTAACTACTAGACGTGGACCCTCCTTTCTTCTAAATCCTCAACACTTCCCCCCTCCCTCCACCATCACTCTTCATATTCGATATTCGAATAAGACACTGGGTGTTCCTTGCTAAATCTAATGAGGGGGACCTAATTTTTTGTTGGTGATTTGTCTATAGACCGAAAATGGATCAAACATTGGTTTATTAGAAAAACAAAGAACCTATTGGACCGATTTTTTATTATTATTATTATTTTTTTTTTTATTCTTAACCATGAGCCCAGACTTTTGAGCATTAGTGGGTTAAATTATGACTACCCTGAGTGTTAAATCGTAAAAAAAAAGTTAACAACAAATATATAATTATAATAATTATCATAATTTTTTTTATTTTATTATTATTAATTGTTTTTTGTATATTCAACAAAAACATTTGACTGAAAGTAAAAAATAGGAAAATAATGTATGAGCATAATAAATTAATAATTGAGTAGACTTCAAAGTTCAAACGTTGTCTTCACACTATGATGGCAGACATCGGGATCATGAGAGTAACAACACTGGTTATCTACATGAGAGTCTGAAACAATAGCAACTATCTGACCATTTTTCCTTTACATTCAATGCAAAACATTGAAAATGGTTACTGAAATACATATTATGCACTTTAGTAACCATTTTCGAGCCAGGTACAAGGTGAGAAGTGGACGTAATAAATCTAAACGAGGAAAAAATCATTGAAAACCAGTTTTTTGCCTCTCCTGAAAAGTCACGACAACGATGGAATCCATAAAGGAACATTTTACTGGCTAAACCACACAAACCCTGAAAATTTCATCAAAATCAGCTGAAAATTGTCGGAGCAAGAAAATTGTGTTTTGCAAGATTTAATTCAACTCGCTCCACCCATTTGAATTTGCCTGATCTAGGATCTTGTATGCACCCTAATCAGCCTATCGGTTAATCAGAAACTGGGTATAACATTGCCACAAAAAATATATATCTTGAAATTAATTACCTACATCCTTGAAAATTTGCTTGGAGCTACTTCATCGCTCTACATCAAGACACAAATATTTCAAGCTCCATAGAAGCTCAAATCCTGTAGGTATAACATGGGACTCAACCCTTCGGATTATTGGAAGAATTAAACTCCACTCATCTTCCGCACATTTCGGGCATCTCGCTCCATAATCCTAGATCGAACATTCGATAATCCCTTCACATTCTTGAAACACTTTTAGCATCTCAGCGTGTTTTTATCACGATCGAGAAAAGCGCACTAAACCCTCCCACTGACATTTAAACGATAAGCCCCAATCCATATCCAATAAACCCCTTTTTTCTCTCTGCCGTCCCACTGAGGTGGTTTTCCCATTAAAACCCGCCAAGTCCCGATTTTACGGGATTTCGAAACTTCGTCGGACGTGGGGTGAAAATTGTCGCGGACAAAGACGGGGTGTGGGGATGACAATGCATTACTATGTGAAATGAAATGAACAATATTCGACATCGTAAGCCTCGGTAAATAAAATATAGTCGAATGATAATAATCATTGGAACGTAATCCTTTGTCTCGTTCCATCCATTACAGGGCTTTACAATACTCATAAAAACATATCCAATTGTGCAGTACCTGCAGTTAATATGAAGATCAACCCAACACAGAAATATTTCGTCAACTTTGATCTGGAATGGGGTCCACTGAAATATTCACCTTCTTCGCCTAGCTTTCGATAAATTTATTACCTTCTTCAGGGCTCGAAGGAAATACTGCGGTGTAGACATTAAGAAGACCTCCGTCTTCATTTAGTTTAAAAACCAGGTTGGTAAGTAGCAACCAAAACACAGAAAATGATGAGATAAACTTTAACAAAAAACACCAGGCTTTCAAAAAACTTAACAAACTTGTGATTAACAAATGGAAAACAACAATCAGACTAACAAGTACTGCTTGGAAGTATCAATCGATTTGGTTGGTTGTTGTATGGTTGTGGGTATTGGGAGTCTGTGCGTTGATTTTTATTTATTACGGAACGTATATCTGTGGTACTCCGCCACTTTCTTCAGCCTACAGAGTATGTGGATTTTTCATTGGGCAGCTCCAATCCGTCTTATGTAGTTAATTAAATCTAGGAACTCATGAGGATCCACCTCACCCAACCAGGACATAATCATTAATATTGCCTTCATCATGTAAATAAAGGTTATCGTGTTAAAAACTGCTTTTGGGTGTGATTGCTTCCAATCAAACTTCAGTATTATTCATTTGCATAATATTCTTTCAACTATGCAGTTTATGGCAGTGCCAGGTGACTTTTATGTCATCATTTGCTTGTACATGTATCTTGTGGGATATTTTCAAATTTTTCAATATATATCAATATTTTACCTTCTGATTTTATGAGTATTACTGTTGGTCGGGAGATTTGCATGAATACACTGAGGAAGAAACCATTTACAAAAATTAGAGCTCTGAATTATATATTATATTAATGTTTAAAGTGATTAAAAATAATGCTATTGAATAATTCTAATATTAGAATAGTTAGAATGATTTCGATCGTGCTCCATTCTAAAAGATACACACATAATTTGTCTAATGCGGTTGTCATTTTGTTGGTAGAATTTGGAGAAATCCATCACTATAAATTATGTAATTATTGGAGTAGACATGGGCTGTACATACTTCCTTGGAGTACTTAGTCAGTTGCTCGGTAAATCCTGAATCGATTTGGTATAGAAGACCAAATGATGATGATTTTTGTTGATTGCCGGCGTGAATTCTGGCATGTATATTTCTATTTTAAAATAGAATCGAGTAGAACTGAGGTCTACTCCCACCAGTAATTGAATTATTTATACCTAATTTGATGTACCTGTTGCCCATCTAACCAACAACAAAATTGTTAAAAATCATTCGAACTGATCAAAAGTGCCATGAAATTCAATTCAATCTGTTATTTCACGCTAATCAAACTGCCGTGCAATGGCAATTGGAGACAGTGACAATAATTCCGCTCCCACGACTCTCTCATTACACATCCGGCACTTCATTCCAGATTCATAAAATATGGAAAATCAGCGGCCCGTTCCCCGATTAATTAATGCATTGTCGAGCACCGTGAAAGGGGGGCCGCTATATAAACCTGGGGGAGCCCCAGTGATCGTCAGTGGTTCCCAGTGCAACTCAACATGATTTTCCAATTAGTGAGTGTTTCAAAACCAGAGTGAAGTGTTAAGTTTGACTGTTTAATTATCAGCGAAATCATCAACGGAAAACGACTCTCCTCCGATCGGTTTCCGTCGATTTTGTGCAGTGAAATATATTAATTTATTATGCAACAATGGGGGGAGGACACAACTGCAATAACATCGTGAAAAATTGAAAAAAATGTCTAAAAAATCTAAAAAAATGTGTTGAGGAAAAATTAATCACTTTCTTCCAATTTTCAAGAATTTTATCAAAAATCTCTTATTAGGTATAGATGAGATGTTATAGAATTAATACCAACCCATAAAAACCCACTCTCTCACCCCCGGCAAACAAAAATTAAAAAATCTCGAGCTACTTTTCGGCAAATTTTGTAGTTTTTAATTAATTTTTAACGATTTTTTGGCCTTCAAAATCTTGTAGATTCGACACGAACTTCTTTTACATTACTCCACCATCCCATCGTTCTGATGGGAGTGAAAATTGATATTTTCGATACGATATACAGAACACGGTTATCCTATTAGGAATATGATTAACGAATGTCTCATAGATCGATATTTAAAACCTCGTGAAAAATAGAAGAATATTCGATCCAGCATCCGATTGTTCCCTCCATAGAACAATTTGAGCTGACAATTATTTCTTGATGATGAAGAGATGAGACAAAGACTTGTTTGATGATTACCCAATTAACTATTTCATGGCGGTAGAGGATGGTTTACCCACACAATTTACTATGCCTGTACACATTGGCTAGGAACGCTTCCATCTGCAAACATCTCATCCAGATCGCTGCAGCTTTTTGGACGTGAATGAAGCACAACAAACAGGATTGACATAGCAAAATATTTATATTGATGCGATGATTTATAATCAATCGATTAGTTACCGACGAAAACTGTGCACCCTCCAAGTTGTATAGATACAAATTATGTAATTATTAACTTCAAAATAAGTCCCAATGATTCGGCGGGATGCACTAATTTGGGTGGATGCGTATTTCAGGTCGTGGTAGGGCTGGCCGTTCTGCACGCCGCAGCGCCTCAAGGCTTCGGCGACGACGAACACGAACACCATCACAAACACCACGAAGACCACCATGAGGAGCATCATGAAGAGCACCACGAAGAACACCACGTAAGCTTATAATCATATTTATTAATTGTGCTCATTGTGCATCACAATGAAAGGGGTTCAGTGAAATGAAGCTAGACGATATTTAACCCTGGAAATCAATCTAAAAAATCCAAAAATTTCGAAATGTAAATAATAATAACAGAAAAAAGGCTGAGTTCGTTGGCCAGAATTTTTGGAGTACTCCAAGGGGTCAAATTTTGAAAAATTAAAGTCAAAAAACGCCCACCAAATCTGGAACGTTTTGTAATTTAATATTCTGTAGTTAGTTTCTAATAAAATTAAAAAATTAAAACCTCCATCAGTAATGTACGCAAGCACCTATTTGTAGTATGGCTCGATAAGCGAATTTTCGAAGTGCCTCGAAATAAGGTACGATTGGAAGGGCTTTATAAGGTTGAGATTATTCTTTACACAGACGAGTAGGCAGGTAGGCAGGACCTGTACATAACAAACTACATAAATTCCTACCACAAACGGCTATTTAAGGTATTTATTATTTCTTTATTTCAGTCGCATCTTTCTAGAAAACATGAAAATGCTCTTAAAGAAATAGGAATACCTAGTTAATGATAAATAACTTTCAAGTACCAGGCTAGTGAACAGGATCGGATATCAGATCCTTCAGAAACTCAACTTTCTTTCTCGTGATTTCATTGATTCTTGTGATTTTAATCACACAAAAAAACCCAACCCATTATGGTACCTTCCTAAAATACGTCGTAGTTAACAATACTAAAACGGAAATATCATGGTAAAAAATTGAAACCATCGTAAAACTGAGAGCAGAAATTTTCTTAGAAACGTATACATTTGGCTTGACTATGAAATTAAATGAGTAGGCACCCGCTGGTAGACCTAAATATGCAGACCTACAATATATTATACGATTTTATGTACTACAAAAAGCGTACGAATATTCAAGGTGATCCCTTGTCTGTCCTAAATTAGGCACAAAGCAATACTTCTAATTCAATTTCAAGTTGTTATTATGAGTACAAGGTACAATTTTCCAAACTATATTCTGAAAAAACAACACTTTTTTCTACAAATTTTTAATAAAAATAATAGCTTCCCCATTTTTGGGTTCCGAGTTTGATGGACTCATTCGAAACCATACTATTATT
>JAEMON010000008.1:22288725-22299910 GCA_030264115.1 Lygus lineolaris | reverse complement strand
TTTTTTTTTTTTGATCGTGCATAACTGAAATTTTGAAGCCATTGCAACAGCTGGAAAAAATTGATAAAACGTGTTTTTCCACTTTTTTGTCGAAAAATGTCTTGATAAGCTATTCTACCAAGGTATAGGAGCATTATGGTACATTCGAATAAGCGTGGGATTCCCTCGTCTAGTAGAATCGCTCGTCTAATAATTTTTAAGTTTTAAGTTAAGTTTAATAAGTTAAGTTTTAATAATGCGTAAATTGCGAAAAAAATATAAATTTTCAAAATAAACTTAACGCTTCGCAAAAGTATACAATGCGGAGTTAGGATGCGGAATTCACGTTTATGTTGCAGTCACTTGCGATATTCATGTCAGATCTCGTTCCGACGCAGTACCTACCAAAGAGGTGAATGATAAAGCGTGAATAATTTGAATGAAACTTGGGAGAAAAAATTCCCTTCGTGTTGGTAAAATGTCGTAGAGCGTGACTCTGCATGATTTTTAAATGAATATTTTCCGCCCTTCTGTCTTCCCCCTTACAGGGTTAATCACTCGAAGTACATCGCAGCCGAGAGACACCATTCTAGGGGACTTGTCAGTGTTTCATAGTGATATTTACAACATTTTTCACGGTGAACCTGCATCGGGAAATTTCAGACCCAGGATAAACTAATCCGCCAGATGAATGAAGGATGAGCGATGGGGGTCGGAAATACAGTTTTATCCCCAATATTCGAACTCAGCAAAACCCTTCGGGAGCCAATTCCAGCATAAATCTGAGTTTGCCAGAGTGAAAAAGCAGCAAAAAGGGTGGTGAGGTTTCCCCTTCTGGCGAGCTTGGTCAGTGATATCAATCAGAAGATCAGCAAATTGGAGTTCACCTTAATTTGATCAATATACATTGGGATCGAACTAAGTATCTAGGGAGAACACAAAATACTTATCCGAGGGTTCGATTTGCACTGAACTTTGATATTTTTTGAGTCGGGTAGGTAAAGAGGAATCTTGATAAGTTCCCTTCACTTGGAACCATTTCACAATGATTTTTACATCAAAAAGTGACAACGAATTGTACGAGGCGAACCTTGATCAGTGGGCATGTAGTCCTTGCCCAAATAGAGCGCATTATTATTGAGGTCCCAGATCACCTGAGTTGATAATTGAACTCCAAGATCAGTTGAGTCAAAATTTGAGCTCACAGAACAACATAGTAGAAAATTGAGCTCTCGGATGAGTGAGTCGAATATTGAGCTCCGAGATCAGCTGTGCACCATGGAAGTAGGTATTTACTGGCACCCGAAAATTCGCGTCCCATTATTTATTTATTTATTCTATTTTTCATTTTATTTTATTTTATTTTTTTTTATAAGAAAAATGTAACGCTATAAGCATTGGTTGATTCATGGAATATACATAACCATGACCTTTGGTTTTTCCCAGTAAGGGAAACTTTATGTTGGTTTTGGATGCATTCATTGTGTACAAATCCTCAATGACGTTTGTGGGGAAACCGAAGCGGTTCTTTAGTGTACAGCTGAAGCAGTATCCCCACAAACATCGTTATCTCTAGAATTTCCTCTTCATTTTAGCCAACTTTCTAAAAAAAATGAAGCTATTCAAAAATGTCAAAATGTTAATAATGTCAAAAGAAAGGATGAGTTCGTTGGACAGAATTTTTGGTACTCCAAGAGGTCAAACTTTGAAAATTAAGGTTCAAAAACCGTGTTTTTGGGGGTTTTTGGTGTAAATTACCATCTTAAACATAGGAACACAATGTTACGAGGAGTCCTATATTCGGAGCCAGCGTGAAATTTCCTAAAAGAATCACCCACAAAATCGGTTGAAATGATTCTTTGAAAATTGGCTCATCAACTCATGCTGCATTTTCCAATTTTCTTCCCTACTATAGATTATTACATTACGTAATATTACATATTACATTACATATTACATACATGGGCAGTTACACATACAAAGAAGTCTTAGCGTCTTTGTAACCCGCCGACCACCAAAACTACGAAAATATCAAAATTTAAACGTAATTGAAATATTCAAAATAATTTTGGATTCGATTCATGGCACAAACTTTGACGTTAGTGTTCCTTGGTACAACTTTTGTACCACTAAAGAGCTACTTTTGCGATTCTCGGAGTATAGATGAAGCCGACGGAAGCTAATATATTTTCCGCAATCTGCTGCACCCTATTGGGGCGAAATGGAACTAAAAACCACATCGGCATTGTCTCTTAGTCAGTCCCCAACTATCCTCCAAATTTGAGGGAAATAACTAAAAAATCGTAGTTTTCAGGAAATTCACGTTTGCGCATGCGTACACGCTACTAGTTGTCCGATGGCGTTGGAATTAATATGAGACCGTAACGGGTCTGACCCGCACTATCCCTGGAAATCGGACCATTACTTCATATGGTTTTGCCTGGGACAAGGATTTGAGCAAAAGTAGGACAAGGAGAGATTTGAGTAAAGCATAATACTGTCGGGGCAGAATAGATTGAAAGAGAACACAATAATTGACTAATAACGTTCCTCAATAAGTAATTCAGTAACATTTTGTGTAACATTCAATACACCACATAACAGAAAATATCCCTTTTATCTAAGTATCTATTATAATAATTGACTTTACTTTGCGGTCAATATCATAACTGGAAGTACATAAATCTAAAAGTGCCAATCATGCAGGATGATTTGATGAGCGAATTATCAAAGAATCATTTTAACCAATTTGATGGATCATTATTAGGTACAGGACATTTTGGGCCGATTCCGAATGATTTAATTATTTGTTTAAGACGGCAATTTACACCAAAACCTTCGTTTTAAAAAAGTCGAGTTTTGGAATTTTTGACCCTAAATTCTCAAAATTTGACCCCTTGGAGTAGGTACCTACTCCAAAACTTCTGGCTAACGAACTCATCCCAGCCTAACCCGCACAACCCCTGAAAATTTCATCAAAATCGGACGTCAACTTCATGTAGTGTTGCCTGGGACAAGGAATTGACCCCAAGCAGACCGATAGACACGGAACCAAAATTGTTCAGGAAGCTTTGAAACGTAAAAAGCTAGGAGAAATTTTGGTTTTGGAGGATACCTTTTTTTAATTTCTTGCACGAACAAGTACCTCCCGAAAAAGGTCGAAATTTATAGTTAAAAATCACTAGAAGATTTTGAATTAAATGACAGCAAAAGCTCAAGTACCTACCTAATTTTCTACCAGATTGCTTTAAAAGGTTTTTTCTAACTTTTTCAGGAGCCGCATTATAAATTTGAGTACGAAGTGAAGGACAAGCACACTGGCGACTACAAGAATCACCGAGAGAGTCGCAAGGGAGACGACGTTGAGGGCTACTACAGTCTCCTCGAGCCTGACGGCACTCTGAGGGAGGTTCACTACACCTCGGCCAAGCACGCTGGCTTCAACGCTGTGGTCACCAAGTCCGGCAAGCCCATCGAGGAGCACCACGAAGAGCACCACCACGAGGAGCCGAAACACCACCATCACGAAGAGACCGAACACCACCACTACGAAGAGCCCAAGCACCACCACTATGAACACCACGAGCCCCAGCACCACCACGAAGAGCCCAAAGTACACTACCACGTCCTCGACCACCACGAGGAGATCAAGCACCACGAACCCAAACACCACCATCACCACTACCACCACGAGGAACCCAAGCACCATTACGAGCACCACGAAGAGGTCAAGCACCACGAACCCAAACACCACCACCACGAACACCATGAACACCACGACTTCGGTGGTGACTTCGGTTCGTCCAATTCTCCTGTGCCATCCAAACTGAAATATCAGCCCAAGAAGAAACAACAACGCGCCATCCGCCCCTACAGCGTCTATGAAAACGCACAAAGCCGATCATCCTCGTGGTTTTAATTTAAATTATATAGGTATTCTATTATTAACGAATTCGCCGTATTATTATATCGAAATATCGTGATCGTAAAACGTACTGATTAGCTAAGTATGTCATAATTCTATATTGTAAGTGTTTTTTGTTTAAAATATTTGTACTAAAAATGGAAATTGTTAATAAAATGTTTGTTGATCGATGTTTTTGAAAGAGAAAATCTCTCTTAAATGAAGAACCCCATCAAACCAATCCAGAAAAAACATGTTTGCTCATGAGCAGTATCTCTTGTGATGAAATTTATAGTGATTGTCTTGGAGTTAGCCTCCAACTACCCGCATATGTTTAAAATGGTAATTTACACGAAAAACCTCAAAAAACACGTTTTTTAAAAGCCATTTTTGACTCTATATTTCCAAAATGTGACCCCTTGGAGTACAAAAATTCTGGCCTACTAACTCACCCTTTCTTTCGATATTATTGACATTTTAAAATTCTTTTGGATTTTTTATCTCGTTTCCAGGGTCAGATATCGTCTTGAAATGTTGCATTACTTAAAGAAATTTTGAAGCCATTGTAAAAGCTTCATTTTCCTCGAAGATTCGCTGAAAGTATCACATAAAATATACCTAAAGGATTTCCAAATTAGTTGAGAGTGTGCAGTGGGTGCCTTCCCGGTTGAACAGAAGTCAAAACGAACGAGATTCAGTGCGGAATAGCAACGATAGCTCAAAACAATGATAGATAGGTAGATGACAATAACAACAAAAATGATAGATAACAATGTTAGATTCAGATATGAACCTGTGAAATGTGAACCTCGCGGTAGGTGGGTATTTTATGTCAATAGGATCTTTGTAGATGGGCGATCTATACAGAAAATAATAAACCTTTGTGTAATAATTTGCAGCGTTTTAAGTACGTAGTACACAAACATTTCAACTCCTTTATCTCAAAGGAAAATTCTGCAACAGCTGCAATAGATATTCGTACCACAGAAGTAGCAATAATACTAACTACAGAAACAGTAACTTATGCGGAAAATAGGAAGAGAGCCTCGGGCTAGATAATATGTCGTAGAGGTTAGCCTCACCAACTGTTTGTGTAACCTGGCAGATAACTAGACCCTGAAAGTCGAAATATCATAATTATGAACTCGGAACAGGGAAGCTGTGAGGCGTTTAGTTCCACAAAGTCCGCAACTTCCACGGCAGAGCAAGTTAAATCGGGAAGGTTCAACTTTCATAACACCAAAGACCAAACAGTAACTATCAGAGTTTACCTCCACTCTTCGCAGTCGAGAAACGTTATTTCAACTGTTTCTTGTTGGTAGATAATTAATTTATGATTCGTGGCTTGAGAGGGGACGGCTCTCTGCTAAGACTTCGGAAAACCCAAAGTAACCCAATACTTATTTGTGTGAAGTGATTAGGTATCATATTTTTTGTGAAAATTTGCATTTTTGAATTCGCTTTGGGAGGTGAGTAGGTGGTTTTCGAGGAGAACTCTCTTAAAAATGAGTAGTTCTGTATGAGATAGACCAGTACCTTAAACATCAAAAAGAGCATGAAAAAGTTAATCATTTGAAGAATATTTTCCTGAGTTGTGTACGTATATGTTGTAGGTACAATAATGATTAGGTACATACATTTCGATGTGAGTCATAATTTCAAGTTTATTCCATCCAGACAAAACTTAAAATTATGACTCGTATCGTAAAGTACTTACGTAGGTAATTATTATTGTATAACATTGTATACCGAGGAATTTTCAAAATCACAAACGTGAAAAATACTCAATAGGATTTCGTTATTAGTTACCTAAAAAAAAACTTTTTCTAAACACAAAGCCAAAACATTCCTAAAACCCACTATCCAAAATTTAAATGTCAAAATAAATTAAAATTTGGAAATTTAGTAATAGACGGCACTTCAGAATCGACAATAGGAAGAATGTAGAAAACCCATTTAAAATTGATCAATAATTATTATTAACGGGGAAAATTTTTAAAAATTTTCTTATGCTAGAATCCCTGGTGTCAACTTATAAGGTGAGAGTTCCAATAAACTCTTTAATAGCTGAAATTTAGTCATTTTTAGGACATTTTGGGCAGTTGCCGGTTCCCCCTTAATGGATTATTTGCCAGGGTGTATGGCCCTTGTAGATGATGTTGGCTCATGTAGTAGTATCATTGGCGAACTGTTCTTCTTTCCGAATCCTCTAGGAAAATTACTAAATCCAAAGAAACTCGATAGAAAAGCGTCTTGAGTCTTGACGTCAGCTTCGTGACTTGCGGTTGGCCTGGGGTTGGTCTGAAGTCATCGGGGTGAATCTTGGATGACGGGTTGACGTTGAAGTGACAAGTTCTCCATTTGTACGAACCGAGTTTCCCACCTAGACAGCGTAGAGGAGCATTTTATCAGGTTACTCCCATTGCCTCGACTGCCAATCTTTTGTCACTTCTCATTACGTTTGGGTAGGGCGAGCGACGGTGGGGTTTTCTGGGAGCATCGCGAGCTCGAAAATATGGAGAATACTTGCAAATACCCGCTTGACGGCTGTCGCTCACGACAGCAAATCAACTATATAAGGGTTTCTACAGAAGAGTTGAGACCGAAGCGAAGAGCATTTTGATGAGGGAGATCTCTGTTCTTCGCCATGCTCTGAGCTCAGAAACGTGAAAACACTCCAGCGAATAGGCACCTACCCATTTGTCGATCAGCTGTCATCTATAAGTGATCCATTCTTAAGAGGGTTCCTACAAAGTGGGGCTTCAAAGCAGGGCCAAGAGCAGAGTGTATAAAGCATTTTGATTAGAGGAATCTCTCCCCTTTTCTCCAATGCTCTGAGCTCAAGAATATGGATAAAGTATAGCTAATAACCATTAGCCGAGATGAGAAACCTCTTAAGGCGAAATGTCCCTCATGCTAGTGAGAATTTTTTTTTTGTTGATAGATGGCTGTACTATCGGGGGTGGGGGGGGGGGGGGGGGGGCAAAATTAATTTCCGTTTTTCTCTGGAACGGGTGGACTAATTTTCATTCTGCAAAACTTTTTGTGAATGGTATCATCGAACTTAGGTTTGTACATTCAGTTTCAATTTTTTTTTTTTTTTTTGCTCAAATTTGAACATTTTTTTAAATGTCAGGTATCCATAACACAGAGTTTTGCTAGCAGAATCCAAATCGGATTCCGATTCAAAATCGGATAGATCGATCGGACTGTTGGAACTACGAATTACAATAGAGACAAAATTGATGAGGGGGCAACTCTTTACCTGCCCGGTGCACGATTGCCGCTTCTCTTCCCACCTGTCCCCAATATTCTACAGCTCATGGTTACTCCTACCAAATGTTTCTGAGCAGGAGAGAAGTCTTGATTTTGATTTTCCTTGTACTGCGTCTTTGAAGACCTTTCGCTCGAGAGAGAATTTCGCTTAGTAGGTAGTAATAATAGGTAGTAATAATAAGGCAAAGTTCAATTCTTGTCCTTTCATAAATTCCTTAAAGAGTATTTTCATTCTTGCATTCCTTAAAGAGTATTTTGATTAGTGGACTCTTTGCTCTTAGCCCTGCTCTCAGCCCATAAATATGGGAATAACATCATTATACTCCCTTACAGACTGTTACCAATAAGACACTTATACAGTTGATGTGAGTTGAAAAATTTACTGTAGGATTTGGAGAAGTGCTAAGTAAGAATTATTCAACATTAACAAAACTCGTTATTTGGTATTTTTATTTGCGCTCAGTCTTTTTCCATTCGAAATTTTGTCATCGATGTGAACATGATTGTTGTGGAAGAAAAGGCGAAGACGCTCCTCAACTTCATTGAGGTCCTGGTAGCTGTGGAGCGGCTTGTGGTGGGGGACGGTCTCCTGATTATGGAGTCCGCATCTCGGAGTAGCGAGAAGAGAAGGAAATCGAGAACCAGCCAGTCCTTGGAGAGACAGTTGATTCCTGGCTAATCCTAGAGAGGGTAACCGATGGTCAGCCAGTTCCGGGGAAGGCAACCTAGGATTGGTCTGTCCTGAAGAAGGCAGCCGACAATCGGCCAGACTAAGAAAAGGCCATTTTCGATTTGCCGGACCCGGAGGAATCATCTCATGACTGGCAGTACCCTGCAACCCGCGATTAGCATTCTTCATGAGTGATGGTAGCGCGGGGGCCATCGGTGCCAGAAGTGGTAAACCTGGAGCCTGCTCTACAGAGGCTTCCCAGCCCTTCGACGGCAGCCCTTTGTACTTGATGTCGATCTTAACCTCGTCCCTCACGATGCTCAGCTCACCGTGGATCATCCCGCCGCTGTTTCGGAACTCCATGTGGTCTCTGAACACTCCAGACTCTGCGTCGCTCACTTGGTAGCGGTAAGTGTAACAATCGGGGACCTAATGAACCAAATAGTTCTTTTAAGTAATTTCATAATGAATTCATGTACTTACGTGGGTACACATAATTAATTCAGTTCAGGTTGGGACAATAGAGATGCAGTTTTTGTAACCCTGGTCAAGTATATGCAAATTTAGAACTATTGCGTTTTTCAAATCATTACGATCATTGATTTGGAAAGTACAATCATTGATTGAATATAGTTAAAATATTGTATATTTAGGTAATAATCAAAAGAAATATTGTAAAAGCTTTCCAATACCTACCTTTATTCTCTATTCATCTATAGAGATTTGGAAAGTACCCATTGACGAGGGGCTTGTGAACAAAAATGATCGCAACCGTCTCCATTCGGCCTCCAAATAATGCAGATCTAGTAGGTAAACTAAGTTACTCTAGAATCCGTGGTAGACAAGAAAATTCTACATATATTCAATGTCGAACCTTAACACATAGCGTGGGTATCAGGTACCCACGGAAATATTTCATAATTTTGTGTTGGCAGCCCTGCACCCCCATTCGCTTGGTGGCACCAGTGTATTTTCACATCAGTTTCTCCTTGAACAGGAGCGCTGGTAGTTATTGCTGTGCCCTCCAAATAACGTAATAAACCCAATTACAGCTCCAATTACATGAAAGTTGGCTGTGATCTGTGGGGATCTGGTACCTTAACGTGCCACAAAGTCGTCATAAAATCAGCCCAAATTACATAGATTGCTGTGATAATCAATCAATCAATATTTCATTTGCCGTCACAAAACAATGGGAGCTTGCATGGTTATTTATTTCGTAATTGGAAAGATCTTAATGAGGGCTTTTCAAAACGGTGCTACACGAAAGGTATCCGACGATTGATAGTTACTGAAAATGAATCTTGTAATTTAAACCTGATTGACGTCACGCGCTCCCTTTCAACACATTTTCTGAGCAAACCAGCCGTAATTTCAAGCTGAAAATCAACACCAAGGGGTTTTGAAGGGCGCTGAATCGGATTTTGAGGTTCAAAATGCAAAATTCTAACCCATCCAAGTTCCCCACTGCATGGCAACGTTCAGGTACATAGGTAACAGGAACATGGTCATATAGATGAAAACTACTGAGTGGGGTACCCAAGGTGTCACAAGGGCATGATATACCCACGTGTCACCATATTGCCAACAAATTCACGTGTCGCGTGTGAGGTGATCAGACTCACCTCAATATTTTATGTAGAGTAATTACTTATTTGATCAGGTGATCGTAGATACACGATATGACTGTTTAAGCGTGCTGTCTCAATTATACCTACCTACTCAAATATAGAGCTGGAAAAGGTGGTGTTTGTAAAGAGACACAATAAATATCTATATTGTTGGTTTATTAAATTATAAGTTGTAATTTTAATTATTGAACCGCAAAGGTAAGGGGATGGTTATTTATTTTGATATCAAATCGACTTACGAGATTGGATGTCTCAAAGTGAACTAGAAAGAGGGATTGCTCCACGTAGTCCCAGGTAGGGGTAGGGGTGGCGCGGAGCAGTAACACGTGATCTGGTAACAGTTACCTGGTCACTATGTTACACGCGCTATGGGTAAGGTGACCCAGACGTCCCGTTTTGCACGGGACAGTCCTGTTTTATGGGGACTTGCCCCTTTGTCCCGACATATCCACTCGGGACGCTTATTTGTCCCGACATATCCACTCGGGACGCTTATTTGTCTCGTTTTACCAATATTTGGTCACGTATGCACTTTTATGAATAAAATAGTTCCTAATAATCGAAATAGGCTATTTGATATTAACCTCTAAAATTCTTTACTCTTGACTTTTACAAACTATGAAAGATTGTAATAATTTTGACAGGATCGAGTTTGCTCCCTAATTTTCATGATCTAATAAAGCCAAATCCCAAAAGCCATCAAATAAAAGCCTGTTATTTTGAAATAGATTCATTCATCACAAAAGTATGAAAAATAAACACTAAAGTCCAGTTTATACGACAATATCTTAATTTAGGTCAAGTATATGTCTAATTGTTCTGATAATATTAAGTTACCTACTGTATAAAATATTATTTCTTTGTTGTAAGCTGTTTGACTATGATTTACTATATTGTTTTTTATGTAGGTAGCTTTCTACCCCTATTACAAAGGACTGCATAGAATCACAGAAGATAAAATAACTAACCCTTTTAACAGGGAAATAAAAAAGAAAAATATTAATAGGCATGAAGCTTAAAACTTCCGTTAAAGTTTCCAAAAATCGACAAATTTGCTATTAATTTAAAAAAAACATCCTATATAAATAGGGTGTTTCAGAAGTCGGTATACCTACAAGTAGTTTTTTTCATTCTGTAGGTAAACATCTCCGATTTAGGAGTGGAAGATAATATCCGGCATATGGCCACCCCTAGCAAGATGACAAGCTTCCACTCGTTCCACGAAATTTTGTAAGACTCGCCTGCATAGCTGTTGGTCGATATCGGGGTTTGTCCCGAATTTCGTCTTTCAGTTCCTCGATATTGTGGGGTTTATTTTCGTAGACCCTTAACGTAACCCCAAAGGGAATAGGTCACAAGACCTGGGGGGCCAGTTTTGTCTTCCATTTCTCAAGATAATCCGATTTTGAAAAGTTTTGTGCAACAAAACCAATGTCTTTCTTGCTGTGTGGCACGTTGCGCCGTCTTGTTGGAACCAAATGACATCTGTGTTGACATCAGATTGTTCCAATTCAGGAATGAAAAAGTCTCTGAGCATTTTTCTGTATCGTTCCCCGTTGACAATCACAGCTTCCCTCTATCATCTTCAAAGAAGTACGGTCCAATAACTCCTTCAGAAACACCGGTAATGAGTCTTGATTACTAACTCACACCTGGTTAGGGGTGCCATGGCAACTAGACTGTTTGGGTCGCAAAAATTGTTCCAAATTATCAAATCGTAGTTAA
>JAEMON010000008.1:22268644-22280550 GCA_030264115.1 Lygus lineolaris | reverse complement strand
AGAAATATTTTATAGAAACCTATGCATTTATGTTTCTGCCAAACGAGAATTTTGTTTATAGTCCGATCAAATTAGTTTAGGAAGGTAGCCAGGTGCGTAAGGAGGGAGGAATGGGTAGCTTGAGATGTGTACATTTTTCACATAAATCGAGAGCTTTCCAACGAGTGACGAACGATTTCTGTACGGTGAAAATTGCGGAAGTTACATTTCCCTACCAACGGGTTGATTGTACGTGAAAACAGACCGAAATAGAAACGCTGCATTTTTTTTTCGTGTTACATTTTCAGATAGACATATTCATGTCAAACGGCCTTTGAGGAGGTGTCACAAATAAACAAAATATTTGTTACTTCAGGGCGGGCTGTATAGTAGTTATCACGATAACATCCACTTACAGATTTGCATAGGTGCTGTTAGTCATAAGTAGGTACCTTAACATTGATATCAAATTCATCAAGAACTCATTGAATGATTAATGTCTGATGAACTGGATGAGTACAGAACATTTTTGTCAAGTGGTATGGGACATGATTCTGATATTGGAGGAAGAACCTATGAATGCCAAAATGGAATTTTTTAAATCTGTTGCATTTCTCCGAAACATAGTGGAAATGAACTTACTCCATAATTTGGTATGCAGGTCCCATTTGAGGTCTTTTTGTTGTGTAATCCCTAAAAAATTATTTTCCTCCAAAATGATTTACACTTGCATTTCATTTTTAGATCTTTCCTTATTTGGTTTGGTGGCCGTCGTTCTATATTCTCTGTTTGTATGGGTGTGTAAGTGTGTGGATGTGTCCGCGAATGGTTGCAACAATCATAGCCCACAATTTTCATTTGAATTTAATCTCATTTTCAGGGATTGTAGGGGCCTGAATGGCACCCCCATATGACTTTCATTTTTGTTGTTCTCGTGATGTGCAAGCAATCTGCTACCTAAAAATCTAATTACCATACCTATTTACCTAATTTAAGTAAGGTTATCCCTATCAGTAGATACTAGATCAGATATCATCCACGATTCATCACCTCTACAATCCAACACAAATCCACCCAAAATCCTTCAACTCTGAAAACTCGTTATCCAGAACGAAATTTCCCACATTGTTGCGAGGACTTACAAGCTCTCGTTGTTGGCTGCGCTGTTTTCATCGGCTGCCGAGCTTCCAGCCCCTGGAAATCCCTCTTCAGGGAATTATATTCAATAAGGAGCGAGTGGGATGTTCTCCTGAGACGCTATTGTTCGCCGACGTCAAGGGGGGGGGGGGGGGGGGGGGCTCAACAAAAACTAATTTCCCTCCCACTCCATAAGACTGAGTGTTCGTCAGGAAATGAAGACGGAAAATATAATCATTTTGTTCAATTTGTATTTCGATGATCCCAGGCGGATTTGTTGGTTCAATTTGGTGCTTTGGAGAAACGATGTTGCCCAAATTTGCAGGTCTGCGGTGTAATTTGAGCGGCTGCCAGAAGTCCTTCCTCGAAGATCCTCCGAAGATTGATATCATATAGCTTCCTCACAATAGTATTGACCAGATGGAAAAACGTAGTCGTACTCCAGGGAGAAATGTAGTCCAATGATCTACCCGGTTGATTGGAGGTGTTCTGTCTTGAGCATGAAATCTGATGATCAAGAAGGAGATCCTCGTTTCAATGCACCTCCTAACTGGTACAAATATTTTCCTTCACCATCCTATGTACCACAAAGTCGGTCTCCTCTGACTGGGAGTGGATATGGTATTGCGTTTTTTGTTCGGGATGTGTGGGTGAATAGTAAAGGGATAGTTGATGATTTGTGGTTTTTTGCTGAGCTAATGTTTTTTCAACCCCTCTTCAGTAAGAGGAAATCTAAATTTAAAAATTCAATTAAAAATGCTTTAGGATGATAAATGTAGGTATGAGAGATTCATAATCCAGAGAGATTCAGATATTTATATATGGGATCATCATTCTAACAAAAATCAAACCATTAGGTCAAAGAAATTGAGGTTTGGAGGATTTTAAATTTGCGCGTGGCAGGTACCACTGATTCAAGAGAGGTTAAAATTCATAGGGGATCACCTCGGACATCAGAATTAAAAATTTGATTGACAATTTTGGAGGTAGCGTGTGACACGGATTCACGACAGACTCACAAATCAACAGTCAAACGGACAACAAACCAAAATTGTTCAGGAAGGTCTAAAACGTGCATGAAATGCGAGTATGGAAATTTTGATTTTTGAGAGAAAAAAATTATCCTTCCCAAGAGTTGAACCTTCGCTTCCGCTACATTGGTAGACTGGGAAGCCGGAAAAAATGTTTCTGGATGCATTATGTACCTCATTTGAAAAACTTCGTACTCCAATATAGCAGTACTTGCTTTCGCTCCGCTAAAACGAATAAAAATAGTAGTTTTTTCTCTATCTACGACCTTTTCCTCTAAGAAGACGTTTCTCCAAAGCAAATAACATACTCGAGCTTTTACGGCACACAGCAGCACCGGTTTATCGGCCAAGATCTTCATCTCCAGCCAGTAGTAAAAGTGGAGCATCAGAAAAATACGATTCGAGGTCTTATATCACCAGTTCGCGCCTTTCCGGGCTGCCGATCGCTGTGGGTTTTCCATCACGTTTGACTGCGTCGCTACACGTCTCATAAAGAACTCGCGTTTCCTTCTTCCGATAGGGAGAAGCTTGCTTTTCGTGTGAAATTGCGAGGGGCCTGAGTGGGTTGGCAAGCTTCTTGCGGGTGTACATGCAAGAGATTCGTCTTTATTCAATCAGTCTGCAATATTGGAAAACAGGAGTCTCAAAAAATCATTAATGTTTTTATGGCGACACTCCTTAATTTGTGGAAATCCATTCTCGAAAAAGCGGATGTGATGAACAGATGTCAAGTTGAGCGTGTTCCCCCAGACCTCCCTGCGCACCGCCTTCCAGCCAGAAAACCCCTGCCAAATTAGTGTATTTTAACCACATCGAGAACGAGGGAGCTGCTCGAAGTTGAACATTTGCTCACCAGAGTGCATAGGTACCCCTCTTGAATAGATGTCAAATTGAGCGTGTCATGAATAGATGTCTCAGAGCTATTAATTGAAGTCTCAATGGGACATAACTGAGACTGCGCAATGTGAATGGTAGCATGTGAGATGTCTCAGAAATATTTTGTTGTTAACATTTACCATTGACATCGCTATGATGAATGTCGCAAAGACAACACGGAAATAACCTTCAACCTACGTGTCCAAAGTGACTGCGACGAGACGTAGCGTCTGCTGTGAGATAACGATTCATAAATGGTTTATGCAACCAAAACACTGTATCTCCTAACAGGAGCTCTGATAGAGCAGTGGATAAGACCATCTAGCTCATAATCAGAAGGTCAGTTGAGTCTCTGTAAGGTACACAACATAAAAAACACAGGACTATCTTCTTTCAGCACCAATCTACGGTTAAAAATAGATTCTAAGAGCGTGGTTTGCATTCCATCCCGAGAAATTTTTTTGTTTTCCTAATGTCTCACAAGACGTCTCCGAGAAGTTTACTAGGCGGATATTCATGAAAGACGTATCTGATACGTCACAACATGGGCCTCTGAGGTATCTAAAGTGCGGACTTGGTGATGAGTCTAAGACTGGCATCACACAGCTATCTTGTAACATCTTTGAGAAGTATCTGAAATACCAAACTCATTCAAGATGTATTAGAAACACAATTACCTTATCTGAAAAGTTTTTCTGCTGAGTACCTAACTGCTGTTTCCGGCTGACATCCGGTAGGAGCCATCAAGGGTGGGCTAAATGGACCCAGCGAGTTGCGCTATAGTTTCCCCTTACAATGAATGTTTTCATGACGAAACTAACATTTTTCTCTAACGACCTCTACCACCACTACAAGCAAGTCTCAGTGATGAGAAGCAGTTCATTTTTGCGAGGAAATGTGATCCGCATGCTGATCACAAATAGCAGACATCAAATTCAACAACGCTGAAATGGTATAAACTCCATGAGGACGCTTTATCTAAAACAAGACTCTTGAGGGACGAATATTATGCACCGGGGAACAACTTTTCCTGTTACGAATTCATCTCAACAGCCACAAACTGTGATGCAAGTTGGAAACTCAAGCCTGCTGAATATTACAGAGCTCAGCTCACGAAGAGTAAAGAAACGAGTGAAAGAGCAAAGCCAAAGTTCTCCGTCCCAGTTCCGTCGACTGGATAGAAATCCAACCTTTTACATTTTTTTCTCCAGCATACTTGATTCCTAAAAAAAAATGTGTACCTACCTAACCTTACCTTATCAAAATATAAATAATTATTACAGAGCTTGATAATAATAATAATAATATAAATTATATTTCATTTTAATAATATGAATCATATTACCTATTTTTCTTTCACAATAGAGTGTAAACTTAGGTAGTTACTTACAACGTCAACCTATATAGTTTGTAAATACAGTGAAAACTCTGTAAGTGGACCCTCCATTAAACGGAAACCTCCTTTCTTAGTTTATATGTTCTTTAAATCAATTTATTGGTATAATACTCATATCCATGAGAGAATGGCATGGTTATCAGTGAACATTGGTGATGTTGCAGGATCTACCTATAATTATTACTAGCTGACCCGGCAAACGTTGTTTTGCCATATATATATAAATGATCTCTAGCCGGTTACTTCTAGACGGCCGGATTTCTAGACGGTTGGTTGTCCAGATCCCAAACGCTCGCTTCGCTCGCGTGACAGTGGGACAGAGCCCTTATTAAAAAATAAGGGTTGATCGTAGAAGGGTGAAAATTGAGGATTGTATGTATTTTTGTATGTTGTATCATAAAAAAAATAGAAATTAAAAAAGTTGTCTAAAAAATAAAAAAAAATTTAGGGGTGGACTACCCCTAACATTTAGGGGGATGAAAAATAGATGTTGGCCGATTCTCATAGATACCGGATAAGCACAAAAAATTTCATCAAAATCGGTCAAGCCGTTTTGGAGGAGTAAGGGCACGAAAACTGTGACACGAGAATTTTATATATTAGATAATACATGTCATGAGGAGGCGCTAGCCTAATGACCCCAGTCGAGTCAAAAGTGAAAAGGCGGGGAAAAAAAGTGAGCTCTCGCGGAGTGGCCACCGACCCCCGTTGACGTGAAATGAGAGTGGCCACTGAGCCCGACAAAACCAAAAATGATTTTCCAAAATTCAACTTTTCTTCCAAGCATCGTTCAGCTTTTAAACCAAGACTATACAGGGTGTCTCATGTTTGATCACCACTTTCACCACTTTCTTTCAATCGCTCATAGTTCCCTGCCACCTAGCATGTGATTTTTATGCTGTGAGCCTAAAAGTTGCGCCAAAAGCTCAGCCTTCCAACGGTGTAGTATTTTCTAATGTTGGTGCACCAACTAATTGTGTTTGAATGCAAAAAAAAGTGGGGTTTTCAAGGGAATCGAATGTTTTAAGGTGTTGACGACCTGACCGTCATGAGGAGATAAATATCGTTTTCTAGGTAATTTTTAGGCAGAGACCTATGAGCGATTGAAAGAAAGTGGTGATTTTCAAGATTTGGCAACTTTTCCTCTTCAAGTTCATTTTTCACCCATTTTGTCTACTGAAAAAACTTTGGTTTTCCATCAAGGAGATAGGAAATTTAACGCTCTTTTCAATGGTAAATTTATTTTCTATTTTACACTGCAAATTAAGGGAGTTGTGGCTGGTTTAGTGATGAAAAGTCGAAAGAAAACACAAAATCTTAAAATTGAAATAACTCAAAAACTAAGGGGTTGAAAAAAACTCTAGGAGACACTTTTTGTTGGAAATTACCTGTGCAATTGATCCCTAGCCGGTGGTGCGACCAAACGTGAGACACCCTGTAGAGCTGGGCACTCAGCAAGAAAAACTTCCACAAAACTCAGCTTTCCAACGGAGTAGTACTTTTTGGTTTTGGTGCATTAATTGAGGTTGAAAATAGCTATTTCCTTCAAAAATATTAATTTTTGATCGTACACTGGAAATTAAGAGTTATTAATTATGACTGTTTTAGTGAAAATGAAAAAACCCTAGGAGACACTTTTTGCTGGAAATTACCTGTAGTTCGATTCGTGAAGATTGTCCCAAGATAGCTGTAGACATCCTGTATAACGTATAAGTAGGTAGGAGTGTTGGGCAAACACTTTTTTGCAATTACTTTGGTTTTTGGTTGTAAATCAGGCTCCAACCACTCGGTGTCCTCTGGGTTACGCTAATAGCTCACAAACATGCTGTGTATACTAACCTGGGACGGGGGTCGGTAGCCAATCGTATTTTGGTTGAAGGGGGTTAGTGGTCACTTCATTTTGCCGGGCCTTGGGGGTCAGTGGCTACGGTGCGGGGGTCAGTAGTCGGTATCCCGTCATGAGGATGAACCAGCAATACATCAATCAGTTCTCTGATCTGCTTTTCAGCACGTTTTCAGGCTTTCTCCTGAAACGGCTCCAAGGATTTCCGAAATACCGGATTTGGCTCTCTATAGATCGTGGGATGATTTACAATACGTGGGATGAACTACTTTCAATGCCCCTCATCTCTAGGGAAATATTCAGGGGTCCGAAATTAGCGTCACAATCTACAGAAATAGACCTCTTCAGGGTTCACGGGTGAGGAATGACGTCGCACCGGATGTGCTTTTCAAATTCCACTGTTTCGGTCTAAATTGCAGGTGGTCCGTAAGGCAACCTCTTTGGTCTACATCAGTGAGAAAATACGTTCTAGCGTTTAGCGCTTGGGGCGGCAGAATCACGAACCTTTTCTCTTATTCCTTCTATACGTTTACTTTGTTCCCTACAAATGCCAAACCTGATGCGTCTCCGATGTAAATCAAAGATCAGGAACATTAAAAAAAATTGAAGTCGAAAAAAAGATATTGAAATTAGGTTTTTTCATTATACGAAGGAAAAGAAGGAGTTTCTTTTCACTATGGTAGGACTGCGGTTGAATAACTTCATTCATTCCAACGTAAAGCGAACATGACGTTGAAAAGATGTGGGTAGGCCACCTTAAAAGATACGCAACCTTAAACGAATTTCTCGGAAGACACGGGGAAATCCGGGTTTAAAGGATTAACCGACGAATTAGGGACGTCGAGCACGGAGAAGGAAGAGACACCCACTAAATTTCAACCTCTTTTTACTGCGTCATTAAATTTCCGTAGAGGGAAACGATGAGTATGTTCTGTAATTTAGGTCTTGTAGCGTCCTGTGGGGTCCGGTAGGGCCGCAACCCTCGGGTTTTAACAGGCTTACTGGTTAAGAGGATGAGATTTAATTCGGGTTTTATGTATTTAAAGTGGATTAGGGGGAAATGACTCCTGAATGGGGTCTGTTAGAATCTCAGCCGACACATCTTTCTTGGGTCATCGTGTACAGGGACTCGTATTTTTTCGATCATTCTCTGGAAAACTGGTTAAAGATGGAAATGTAAACAAAATTTTGAAAGGAGCTTGTGGACAGGGTTTCACACAAAGATGGAACACGATCATATCCATCTACTTTATCTCGATTTTGCTAAGGTACTTATGGCTGTTAGAAAAAAACCTTCAAAACTAAATTCTTCCCTGGATTTTGCTTCCTAACCCCCCAGGTGGGAAGCTGGAAGGTATTTATACAAAGTGAAAAAATTGACAGACAAAATCAAATTTTCAAATTGCTTTTTGAGTATCAAAGGTTTCATGAACAATTTGGGTTCCGTGTAAGTCTGTCAAAACTACAGTTATGGTCCGATTTCAGTGAATTTTCAGGGATTATTTTTCAGGGAAAAACCCCTAACCCCCCCTAGTACCTAATTATAATTAATTGTAAAAACAGAGTTTCCTTTTTTCCAAATTTTCAAAATTGAACTAGGAGTTGACCAAAATGATAATATTATGTAGGTACCTAACGGAAGCTTCATGATTTTCAGACCTAAACTTAGTCTCTTAACGTATCATCAAACCTTTAAAGGAATACGCCTCAATTGCGTTTTTAAAAGGGAAAATTCAACCATTTTCAGGGGAGACCTTGACATAATAGGTTTGTTCGCAGTGACCAACTTACCGGTAAGGAACCGTTTGCAACCACGTTCGGGCGCTCAGAGTGAATTCTTGATCATTTCTGAATGGTGTCCTTCAATTCCAGGCAGTGTCCTTCAAACCGGTCTGATGGTCTGAACCAAGTACCTAGTGGATCACCAGTTCCGTCAGAAGAATTTTTCTCTTGCCACTTCTGACGGTTTGGGAATAGGTGTTTGCGCATGCGCCCTGTACCTGTTAGTAAACCACTTCCGATTGACACTGCGAACCAGCCCAATATATTCAAACTGGGAGGAACATGTGGCACTAACAGGGCCCCCACCACAAGTTTGATCCAGGAGGCCCTTACACTATGAGTCGGGCCCTGCTACTAGTATTGCACTATTTAAATTGGAATCGCCGAGTATACTTCAATACAATATTTACAGAACCCCCAGAAAACGTGTCAAAACACGAGGAAGCTCTGTTCCCCATCCTATTGGCAAACGTTTCCACGCACGACATAAAAACCCGCACTTGGCGGAAGTTGGATTTGAACGAGCACGAAGAAACTTTTCCCTGCGATTCTGTTGTTCTGGATGACTAACTACTGACAGCTAAACTGAACGGTCACTGATGTTAACTACTGTTGCTACACATTGCAAGTTCACTTCCCACGAGTGAAGTTTATGAAGTAGTTTGTTGTCTGACAATGAATGTTTCAACCTCCACGGTCCATATAGTTCCAACTTTCTCACTCACATTCCGGTATGACTCCCGCGTTACGAAAGACTCTAACTGACGGAAATATACTGCAGGCGAAAGCTCTTTCATCCTGGAAGACGAAAAAGCTCACCACGACTCGTCACAGATGTGGTCCCATAGCTCTGGTAACTTGAGCATGTATTTTCAATGATGGATCGCAGTGGTTTCTCACTCAACTCAAGCTGCTAAAATAGATAACTATTAATCCAGGGATCTAAACAAAAGTTGATATATCTATTATAGCATTATTATTTATATGATGTATTATTATTATGTAATAATATATAATATTATTACATAGTACAACATAGTATTGAATAAAAATGATTTAAAATTACCCTTCTACAAAAAAATAACATTATTGCATGGCTAAAGGCTTTATGGCGGTGCCATTTCGTATGCGATCTGTGAAGCAATTTACAACATGCAAATGTATATTATGGAACTCGACATCCATATACCTACCTAGACACTTGATAATTCGACCTCACACGTAAAATAAATTTTGCAATATAGATAGATACCTAGTGGAAATAAAAATACTCTACCAAATGAAAAGGGCACAAAGCTTCGAGTTCAAGAAAATTTGAAATCAAAAATTTTCTAAGTTCAAAACTCTTGATCGTGTTGATGTTCGCCATTTTAGACTAAATGTCAACATAATCATTTTAAGACACAATTTAAGTTAGCGCATGCGTATAGAGTACCGTTGATTTATTCATGATGAAATCCATATGGGACCATCAAGGGGTCCTATCCGCATAATCCCTGAAACTTGGAATTAAATCGGACGAAAGCTCTGGAAGATATGGCTCTGACAAGGAAATGCGGACGGACAAACAGACCGACACGGGAACAAATTTGTTCAGGAAGCTCTGAAACGCGAGGGAATTTTTTCGATTTTAAAGTGAAAACAAAACTTCCGCTACCTTCGGTGGACTCGGAAGCAATATAAACGCAAATATTAATACTTACATGGCCGAAGTTTCTGGTAAATATAATGTCCCTAGTTGATAGAAATGTATGGATACGGTAGATGAGTCGCAGAAGAGCGAATTTTCTGAGGTGGTGTGAGATAACGCTTCCGGTAGCAGCACGAAGTGAAAAAGTTCCATTCATGCAACATGAGTTGATGAGGGAATTTTCAAAGAATGATTTTAACAAATTTGGTGGGTGATTCTTATAAGAAATTTCACGCTGATTCCGAATATACGATATGTTCCTATGTTTTAGATGGTGATTTTCACCAAAAACCTCAAAAACACGATTTTTGACTCTAAATGTTCCTTGGAGTACTCCAAAAATCCTGGCCAACGAACTCATCCTTTCTTTTTATACTATTGACATTTTAAAATTTTTTTGGATTTTTTATCTCTATTCTTCCCCCGAGATTTGTTAATTACTACCAATTAGACTTTTCAAATGTCAAATTAAAAATAGCGAAAAACGTGAATTTCCTGAAACTACGGGGTTTCAGTTCCTAATGGAACGAATTCCCTCAAATTCGGAAGGTAGTTGGGGGATGACTCCAAGACGATTGCCTAAGAATTTCGTCACAACTGGATCAATAATTAATAGCTACTGCCCATGCGTAAACTAGAATTTTTTGTCACCAGAATTCCGGAACTATCCTACCAATGTGGAATTTTACTAAAATAAATATCTTGTATACATCGGCGTAAGTGAGAAATCTATACTGCCAACAAAACATGGTTGACCTTTTCCGGCTGGAATGATTATTGATCCTACCTACTACAAATTGAAATCTGACTTAAAACAATATTAATACAATGTTATAATCTGAATTACACCCCCTTTAACGCCCCCAATGAAATCCTGGATAGTGCACGGTTTTGTATGGAGCGAGTATGCCGATACTCGATTCTTGAAAACTTTGAGTAGGTAACAATATTTCAGGTAACATACTTCCAGTTATAGTCTCGCGTAATTTCATAATACAGTAGGTATCTAATTTTGGGCAATTTCACGAGATAACGCCTCGTTCTAGTACGTGAATGGTGTACAACAGAAGCGAGCCGTCATGCGAAATCCAAATAACGTTTTAGGAAATTACGAATGACCCTCGCCAGGACATGAAATGGATTGTTCTCTTAACGACGAGAGTATTCATAACGATATGACGGTATAATTACTCCCTTTCAAACTAGACGTGGCGGCGCCTAATGTCAAATTGACGTGATAACAACGTTTTCCGTGGAAAGTTGACCCAGCGTGATAACTGTTACAACGACATAAGGTAGGAACACGGATTCTGGACATATAACCAAGTACTTGGAAAGTTGGTTACTATTATTCAACCTGTCAACCATAAGCCGGGAAAGAAAGAGATTACTTTTGGTGCAAATTAATTTGATCAATATCTGGTTTCAGTCAAGCTTTTCCATGCATTCGAAACTTCGGTTAGGACAGGAACCTCAAGAAATGGAGGTACCAGTTCGAACATGAATGAAACACAAACATACTACCCGACAAACTAAACGAAAGAGAAACATTATTATCATAAGAGGAACATAGGATATTGGATCGGTTTCATACCATCTCCACACTCATCTTCGTTAGTCCGGGATTCCACTTTCGACATACCTGCAACAGAACGAAAAATTAGTTGACATGCCTGCAACGGAGAGAAGAATTTGTTAATAATATTAATAAATAAGGGTCTACCCAGTTGTTGGTTTCAATACCCTGATTGGTAGGACTTTTAATCGAGAGGTTGAGGGTTCGTGTCCCACTGGTGAGGCAATTGTTCACCTTAAACTGTTTCCATTTTTTCAATCAAAAACTTCTTAGTACAAAAAATCAAAGAAATAGATTTTTCGGTTTTATTTTTTAATATAACCACATAAAATTCCGGACAGTTTGGTAAAAACAAAATTAAAATCGGATGACCAGAACTGGAGTTATGATTTAGTGGAAATCTTACACAGCGGCAAGCTTTTATAGTTGATACGAAAAGTTCTAAACAAAACCTGGTCATTGATAACCTCCTTGAAGCACACTCAGAAGTGATGGAATACATGGATACTAAAAAGTATAAATGTACTGAACATGGAACTAAAAGGGATACTGAAGGTACCACAGGTGATGTGGTTTCGTCAGCCAGGCACATAAAA
>JAEMON010000008.1:22235217-22245396 GCA_030264115.1 Lygus lineolaris | reverse complement strand
GGGGGGGGGGGGGCTCGATAACGTCCGCGGGTGCTCTTCATCGGTCGTTGAGACCGCCAAAATACGTTTCTAGAAATAGCGACGTTATGGGATGGAATTGAGAGCTATGGGGAAATTTGAGGGTGGTGGGAAGTAAGCAGAGGAGAGCTCTCTGTCACACTACTTCCATCACACTACTTTCCACACCTGTAAATACTAGGAGGAGTCGGGATGGGAATATTACCGACATCATCGATATTTTCCTTTCGATATCCGATATTTTGATATTGGTATTATCGGTTGCATAATATCGGAATGTTCATATATTCCTTTCAGTATCCGATATCGTTCCATGTCCGATATTTGATATCGATATTCTCAGATATACCTAATCAAAAAGGAAGGTATGTTATTTTTTCCATCGATTTTAAAATGGTTCCCAATTTTCAGAATTGAATGGAACCATGCGGAGCTCTGATGGTCCAACCTTTCGCTCCCAACAAGGACTTGAGGGTTGTACAAAAAAAAGAGTAGAAACACGAATGTAAATAGCATATCTTCCCGAATAGGCCGCATTCCTATTCAACAATCAGCTAATCAAATGGTTTTTCTATTTTTTATTGAATTAAGTTTTAAGTTTACTTTTATTGGCTCGCTTAGTTACCTATTGTATTACGTTATGAAGGACCTAAAACTCTCGGATAATAATCGCAGGTAGGTACTCATTTCACTCAAGAAAAAGTTATTGAGAACCTCGTGACATTAAGTAGGTACCTATTCACAACACATTGATAGCTAACTAACTCAATGATTTATCTACTCATACAGAAAAATAATAAAACGTTGTGTGATAATTTGCAGCGGTTTTTGTAGTCTACAGACTACGATAAGCGAGATTAAAAGTATAAAGGTGTCACAAAAGTTGCGCTAGGAATTTATTCTAGGTTCTACTGTTCATAAATATGAGGTGTAAAAAGTATAAATATGTCCCAAAAATGCGTTACAAAATTTTACGATAAGCGAGGTTGAAATTATAAAGGTTTCGATTTGTCTGTAGACTTTCCAAGTCTCTCGCGCAGAGTGTCTTTGGAATTTGTATTATTTGGGAGCCAATATTTGCTATTGTATGTAAGATTTAAATTTAATTTAAATATGGAGCAGATCTCAATTTTTCCGGATGGACCCCACGCACACACAAATAATCTAAGTCTATATCCGCCCCTGATATGTTTATAAGCATTGTAATAAATATTACGCTGAGATGAATAACCTTTCAAGGCATTGTGACCTATCATGAACCACGTCGGGGTAATCAAGTTGAAAATAGGATGAATTGAATGAATAAATACAGGGTAGAGAGAAGATACATCACTGAAAGAAAGGACCGATGAAGAGGAATTGCAAGCGACGATAGCTCGATAGATAACGTGCTAAAGAAGGACTGTGACACCCGAGGAGCATCTGCTACCTATTTCTCCCGTCTGAGAAGATTTTTCTCAGTTGATTCAATTTTCAAGGTGAAGTGACTAGACAAGACCCCCTTGCATAAATTCATCTCCACGCCTCATCGCCCATCAGTCAAGCTCCGATTTAATCAGAAGTAGTTTTGTCACGGACCCACATTTTTCTAGAGGTTCGTGAAGGGGCGAGAGGTGGTGATTTTTCCCCAAGTTCCAATAAAGAATTACTTGAGTATAATAAAGCGATCAGTCGATGTTGAAGTTCAACAAAGAAAACGGATATTTCTGGAACTTGTGTTAGACCTAAATTATCTAACTTTCACGATAAAGAAGATTTTACAATGAAGGGGATTCAACTGCTTATTGTTGACTAAACAAACAAGAAGTTGACAAGTAAAGTGGTGGTCTGCTTAGTAGAAGAGTCCATCTGCTCAGTAAGTGTCTGCTCAGTATAGGTTTCTGTCTGCTCAATAGTAGTATCCGGAAATGAGAACAGATAACATGAATTTCTGAACTGTGTGGAACTAAAGGAATTTCTTTGAACAAGACCATGGGTGTAGAACCTAAGAACGTTGTCAAATTTTACCCCAATAAGGATTATGGGGGAGGGGTGGTGAATCCTCGGTTTACAGCGATCTATACTGTATGAAAAGAGGAATATCTTTCAATCAGTGAAAAGTTCCTGAGTTTGAGCCATGAGGGGAGTTTTAGGGGAGGTAGTGGGGGTAAACCTGCGTACTTACCATGAGAATACCGCTATCATCCATGATTCTTACTGGGGAATACTTTCAACTCGGATTATCTCTTCTTCTCTATTGGTTGTAAGGCCCAGGGTGGCCACACACCACAGCCTTTCATTTTGCTTCTTCCAATTTAGACATCCGATCGTAGCTGTATCTTCGTCAGGGTTGTCGTCCATCTCTGCTTGACGTTTTCGTTCATCTCTACTCCATCGTCCATTTCCTCGTCCCTCTTCTATCCTTCCTCTGGTTCCTAGATCGGCTTCGATGTGAACCGGTTTATTAGTTGAGTTAGCCTCCTCAAGTCCTATAACATACACCCGGTCCACCTAAAGACACTAGGTGTAGACACTGATTCTTGTGTCTTTAGATCCACCTCAGGCGTCCCAGCTTTTCAAACTTGACGTCAGTATCGTCACAGAGCTATTCATTTTTCCTGGGTCACCAGTTCCTCGGTCACCAGCATTCGCCGTTGCAGACACTAACCAGGACTCCCTGCAGGATCATCCCCTCTCAAACCTGGATTTATAGACCCTCATAGTCCCAAGCCTTTGATTCGAGAAGGAGCAGTGAGGTTAATCCCTGGATTTATAGTTTTGGCCATCTCGCTCCTATTATGATTTAAACTACAGGGTACCTAAAACTCTATCATCCAAATCATTCCAAAGTGGATAGAAGATCCATGAAAAATTCTCAACTCTGAACCAAAAGTTAAAAATAATAGCTGGTTCTGTCTTTTTATATTGTGGTGCGAGGGGATGGGGGGTGGAAAAATCTAGGTTTTCTGGATGTCTTCACAACATACGGAAGACGGTACCATCGTAGATGATAACCCACTTGAAATTTAAAGGAACCACCGTATCGATACCAACTAATTACAAAATTGTCATGCGCAACGCACGGGTTGACCAGCTACTAGTCAGAAATCTGACCGATTCAACTAAAGGACATTGATTTTAATAGCCGATCAATGCCGTCAGCGCTAACTACTATCGAAATGACTATAAATTCCACACGCTCGTGGATAACCATAAATTTGAAGGTCCTCGGTCGTACATGGGTTTCAAGCTCCTTGCACGAGTTCATTCATTCACTCCCTTCTGTTGATAACTGGTTGGTTGCGCTCCTGTGAAATTGCTTCGGTTTCACTGTAGCAGATAGCGGAAATCGCGTCCCATTTATATGGGAGAAAAAGGCCTTTCGAGGCAGCCTGAAAAATAAATCTCCATCTCTATTTATTCCTTTTTCTCTTTTTTTGGTCAACGTATGCTACATTGTCCATGCCTAACTCTCGTAATCTCGTGATACATACGTGAAACGTTGTAGTTTCGTGGGAGGGAAGCGCTATAAATTACTACGCAACGGTGAATGGGAGATTCCTCCTTTTATTTTCAAGTTTTTTCCGTAATGTTTTTACCTTCCTTAACTGAACCCAAGTATAGAGGGAAAGCATTGCAATTGGCCTGAAAACGATTTTTGGAACTCAGCCAAGACACGGGTTATATTCAACTTGAAAATACCTATTGCAACATGAAGGATCTCAGATCAATTTGGCTGAATTCTGTTTTCCATTTTAATCTAAGCTACTTATTGTTAATGAAAACCTGCTTCTTTACAAGAACCATTTCCACACTGAAACAAAAATAAGAGGTCATCATGCCAACTAAATGTTTAATTCATAACCCCCCCAGATATCATCACCAATGAGCTGATTCCTCCGTACCCTGTCACGCACCGCCAGGATCTTCTCTATATTTTTCACTTGGCGCAGGACCATTCGAGAAGTTTTCCATTCGAGAGAACATAAAAGTATAAGATGTCCGAAAAGTTTGTAACATAAATTTTCTCTTCGAAGATGTTGCAGGTAATATAAACGAACCTTCAATAATTATACGTGTACTAAGTAAGGTGCATAAGTAAACAAGGTCCACTTCCTGAATTTCACAGCGTTGCGACTTTTTTCAGTTTCCCAATTTGACACGCAAGGCGGAATTTATTAGAAAGATTCACATGACAAGGGGGTTCGTTAAAACTCTTTCAGAAAATCCCCTGGAGAATACCACGTGGGAACACGCGAGGTGTAGAAGTTATACCCAACCGCATGAGCCTGAAGAATATTGCATTATTCATATTGAATAAAAGATGTGATGTTCGGTATGGGATCCGACCCACTCCAAACTCCACCAATATGCCTGATACGAGCAATAAAATGCAATAACCTTTTAAGTGGTCTACCCTATGGTGGACTCACTTTTCGCTGAACTCAAGATCGAAAGGCTACTATGAAATAAGTACTCAACATATGGATAAATTCCAACGCGGGCAAGGAAATAGATGTTTGGGCTCGACTGAGGTCTTATGTTTTCGTTTTCGCATTTATTCGACCAACTATAATAATGTTTAACCCTTTGCATGGCACGTAGGCTTTTTTGACCCATGAGCGAAATGGAAGGAGTTGCCTTGACAACACTGGAGCTCATGAGAGCCCTGAGCGCCTCCGTAGATCCCTTCCAGTTAGTTGTTGAGTGACTGGTGTGGTTCTAGTTTGACTTTACTTATTCTGGAAGACTGAGTAGAAAAAACTTTGTTGTAAAACAGAACTATTTTGTCGTCATTCCAAGATGTATTTTGTAGATATTTTTTGTAGATATATTTTAAAGATATTTGTTTTGTCATTTTGTACACCTACTCAATACAGAAATAAGATGCTACCAACAGTCAAAGAAATAAGGCTGCTTTTTTATTCGAAGAAATAAACATTTTGTTTCATTTATTGAAGGAAAGAGGAATTTCAAAAATTAGTAATTATGTTGAAATTGGTTTTAAAAAAGGTTGAAAGAAACACTGTTGAAATGTTTTCTACTACCCTTACATTTCAGTTATAGGTAAATTCAAAAGTTACATTTTGGATATGCATAAATTGCATAATTTGCATAAATAATTAGCATAATTTGCATAAATTAGGGTGGTAGGCCAAAAAAGCCCAAGTGTCACCAGACACCAGCAAATTTCACGTGTCATGCAAATCGTTAAAAAAAAAAAACAATCGATTTCCCCATGTCTACGCATTTATGCGGATCGCCTTCATTCCACTACCCACTGGTCCGAAAACGCTCAGTTCAACGTACTAGTAGTAGCAGTTCAAGTTGGGTTGTTGGTCCTGTATGAATTTCACATCATTTGGATAATCGGTAGTAGACTACACATGCGCGAACGTGAATAATGTCACCCAAATAACTCGCAACCCATTTGTCCAAAATACTGAAACTTTCATAGTACGTGGTTCGTGGTGGTTGAGGAAGATAGGTTGATTCCTCGTTTATCTCGTATGCATTTCGCCGCATTAAGATTAGTTATGGCAAGTGCGCATGCGCGAACGTGAAAACGGACGAACCTCCATAACTTAAGACCCAATCGAACAAATTCGCTCAAATTTAGTTGGTATCGAGCCTAGTTACGTGGTCCAAGGTATTTCGTCACATTTGAATGAGTACTTAGTGGCGACCGTTTATGCGCCTACAAGTGTAAACTCCCACAATTCCCAATGGACCCACCCAAGACCCAATGGAGTCGAATTCGCCCAGACATATTCCAAGACCGATCCATATACAAATAATGGCCGATACCTACATAACAATAACACACGTGCAAGAATGACCGATAGTTTGGCTTCGTTACTGGGAAATAGTCCTACACAATAAAATGAGTCTACTGTCAAGCCTTTAACTTTGCTGACAAATCTGAGAGCACCTACTTTTATAGTAGGTAACTGACATGCTAAAGAAAGGAAGGTAGCAGGTAGGTAATTTGGTAAATAATATCAACTAACAAAGGAAATCAACTAGTAAAACCCAGAGTGATGGATGGCGCTAGTGCATAGCCTTACAGACGACTGATGACGCAACTATCCAGACCAGATTTAAATCTGCAAATCTAGATCAAACCCAAATCGTACTCCAATTGTATGATGAGCTAATTTCATCTCGTCGTGAATAACGTCGGAAGAGAGCGATAACTGATGATCACGTTGTCCTTGGACTTAGAGCATCTTAACCTAATCGCTCTCCGTCGGCGGATTGTCTCTTTGATTTATGCTGATGACCGTCAGAGGGGAATCAATTAGCACTTTTTTTCCTAACAAACCCCTACACAGACACCCCCACACCCACATACACACACCCACACACAGAAAGAAGCGTAAAAAAGAAGGAGGAATTTGCCCCGATATAACTCAGACGCCGATAATTGGATGGTTGTGAGTTCAATAAAATCGGTCGTAAACGCTGATCAAACGTCTTCCACCTCATCGGGTCTTTATTGGCCCACCACCCGCTATTTCCTACGTGATATGCTCGAGATGGAAAAATCCTGAACCAACGACCTTTTTTTACACCCCTCAAAAATGTGTGATCTCGTTGAATTTGATGAAACTGATTTGAACTGAGGTTAGTTAGGAAACTTGCTCAAAATTCTTGATGATAAATCATCCTTAACCTTCATGGGCGTATAATATTCATTTCATACTATTTGTACCACGTACTGTAAAGTTAGACTGTTTTTAGTAAAGAAAATAGGAGGACTGAGAGCAGAAGGACTTAAGTGATTACACTGCGTGAAACTTATTAATTATCAATTTCGACGTTCCATAAATATGGATAATCAAATTTCAACCACAACATGCATTTTTTCAATAGGGGTCATCTGGGCCTCGGAAATGGGCATTTCGCTTAATGATGCTAACATGGAAGAAGGAAAATTATGCTAATGTGAGACTCGGCGCTCCGCGCATTGGCAGGGGGCCAGCCCCCTGTACCCCCGGTTGGTTCTACTTGAGCCCTAAAGAATTAAATAACCAGAAGAATGCCGCATACCGCATCAAAATCGGCCAAAAATTGGATGAGAAAAATGGGGGAAAAAACGAATTACATCAGTTTCCCGGCCCCTTAATTATCCAACCATCCCTTTTCAACAAAATTTTTTGTTGATATTTGATTCCGTTTTTGTCCGCCTGTGTTAAAAAATGTTGTGCGGGTTTTGTATAATTTCTAGCAGATTTGAGCTCGTCAAATCATGATAACTCGGCCAACATTTTATCCCATTCCAATTTTTGTATCACCAGATGACGTTTTAAGATCTTGGAGAAGCTTAAAAAACTATCCATACTACGTAGTACGGGAAAATTTAATTTAGCTTACGACATTATGCAACCACTAAAACCAACAACAAACCCCTAAGAAACTACTGGGCATTAGCATTTATGAAGAAGAAACAAGGATGTGAGTACCTAACTGAAACCCCCAGCCACGCTCACTATAACTCACATGGAATCCACATTTAATGTTGGTAAAAAAAAAACAAGCAACACTCATTAGCTCCCCTGCTAATGGCACGTTTCAAAGTCGTATATCATCACTTTAATAAAATATTAGCCTGAGAGACCCAGAAGTTCCGCTACTTGCAAGTTTATACTGCAATCTCATTACCGCTGTGTTTCCGGGTAGTTTCAACATTCGTCTTCATCAAATCTAAGTACTTCCGTTTCTATTTCTCTCTCATGTCCAGAAATTTGGTAGGTAGGTACCTATTTTAGTACTAACAAGTGAACTCATTAGATAGGGGAGGCCGGGGATACATTGGACGATTTTTTTTCAAATTCAGATTCTGCAAATATTTTTGAAGACAAATTCAATTTTTGTTCAGTTGTTGTTTTCAGTTCAGGAGGATTTTATCTTTCAACATTTTACAGTAAACCCAATTTCACTGTTTCAATTTTCACTTTTATTCATGTTTTCACAAACCAATGACTTTGCCCTGTATCCTACCCTGTGCGGGACTCACTCACGTTATAACTCCTCAAAACTTTCTTATTATTTATTGAATTATCTTGATTTTTATATCTGTCTGTATGTTCATCTGTTTGTCTGCTTTCACGGCCAGAGAGGTCATCCTGTAATGGGGAGGGGGAAGTATACCTGGGATTTTCCCAATTTCCTCCATCAGTTTGCACAACGTAGGCATCAATTTTCAGATGACCACTAAAACAATCTGTGCAACGCACGAGAAACCAGCTAGTTATCTGTTTTCTTGGTATCTACGTATGATATTAAGGAATAGTTTTAGATGGCCTGGAACAGTGATTAACCACCACTACTCATTCATCTTTAGGTTAAGTACTTCAAACCAGAGGGGGATGGTCATCCGATGGCATATCGGATAGCGGCATACTTTGGGCACTGTCAACCTATCCCCACTCTTCCCTTCTTTTTTTTTAATTTACGAGTAGTTATAGGGATGAAAAACAGAAAAACTTATCTGATTGAAAACATCAAGCAATCGTGTTCGAAACACTATATTTAGAGGTATGCAAATGGGCTTAAGAGGAAAAACATGTTCGTGAATGACACGTACCTCAAAATATTGGATCAGGAACCACCAAAAATATTCAAATGATAATGGGTCACAGTAGAGGGTGGTCAAATCTTCCTCAATCTTACTCACAACTTATTTTACTTTACTCTTAGGCGAATTTGTACGTGCTCCAGACATCTGCAGTGTTGTCCAATATTTAATTTTCAGCGTTGTCCAATGTATCCCCAGTATACACTATATCTGAAGATGTTTTTGAGATCAAACAAATACCAAGCTTAGTTCGTTGGAAAAATGAAAATTATTATAGTTATAGATATCTGCTCACCTAACCAATATCAATTGTCAATCAAAAATACTCGTATTGGTTAAAAAGGGCTCAAAAATCAAAGCACACAAATCAAGCTCAAAGATCTCAAAAAGCAAAATTTTTGTACATCAAAGTTGAAAATAATTTGTTCACAACGGTTTACCAGGTAGATTTTTTCTGCATACCTCCAAGTTTTTAAAATTTATTCACTCTTATGATTGATTCCCATTGGTTCAATTGCATTCCAGATACTCAGGCGGTCCAACGGTATGTGAAATAGAGTATTCAGTATCAGTTAAATGATTAAAATTGCGTAACCAAAAGTGGGGGAACACTTTCAGGGCAAGAAACGACCGAACAATTTCATAGATGGACTTTTCTTACCAGTAGAAAGATACTGTCTAATTGGTCGAGTCATCCGTTTTTGCGAGGACTAATAAGCGAGGAAAATACGCTCTGCCACGGCAATTTTTCATGCTGAGGAAAACAAGAACTTTCAACGGTTTTTCTTTGTCGAGTAGGAATTTATTGCTACTTTAATTCTGAGCAGCCTGTTTTTGGCACATAAAACAGGTACGAATTTGTGTGGTTTTTCTTATATGGTGCGACAGAATGGCTGCGGTACAAGATGAAGAATTATGTCCAAAGGTCGACTTTTTGGGGGCAACGTAATTTCATTAGTCCGTCGTTTAGAGAAGCCCTTGAAGAGCTGGGAAGGAATTTATTGGAACGGCGCTTCTGGGGTGGAAAACGTTGGACAGGCGTACGATGGGGTGTACGTATGGGGTGAGGGATGGGGTGAGGGATACGGTGAGAAGGGCGAACGAAGTCAGGACAGAATCAAGACAAATAGCCATGGACAAACACTATGATTCACTGTGGTAGAGTTCCGGCGTGCAGGATGGAGACCCAGACAGTCTCGAGGTTATGTACCTTGAGAAATAGCTATTTATAGTTATATTCTGAATCGAACCCTGAATGTTGATGAAAGTTAACAAGAACACGGTAGACTAACACGCAAACATGAAACTACTAATGTGGGTTAATAACGAACGTAACATCGCTACCTGCTAGGATCAGTATAGCAGTATACCCACTGTGACCAGTAGCAGTTTCTAATACCTACGTATATGTCTAGAGTATTATTATCTATTTCATAATATGGAGGTTTGTGAGTCCTGATGGTTTAAGTGATAGGCGTTGAGACCCACTAGATATCGGAAACCCCAAATCTCTACAGATACATAACTACCAAAGAAAACCCTTGGAGTTCCAATTCCTCATCTTGACATGATACGCAAAAATTCAGAAAAGGCCAAAAAAA
>JAEMON010000008.1:22119024-22132006 GCA_030264115.1 Lygus lineolaris | reverse complement strand
TCGGAAGCAAAAAGTGTGGTGTTGTCGCTGTTTCACATTACATAGTCCTCTTTCTACTTTTTGTTTTCGAAGAAAATTCATCTATTGCAGTTCTTCAAAATTTTAACAATTTTCTCCATGGAAATCCGTATGTATACAGGTGGTCCACCCTTTCTATTTCAGTTGTTTCAAGGTGTAGAAAAAAACTTCAAATGGTAACTCCCCTTAATTTTTCACAAGGAATTCAACCATCACATTACTTTGATTGACCACTTTGGAAATTTTTACAAGCGTTTATCAGAGTTATTTTCTGCATTTTAAATTTACATGAAAGGAGTGTGAAATAGGAACCTTGTAAAACTATTTATTATTCAACTGTTTTCACTGGGTATTATTTCTGTCACTTGTGAAATTCGATTGTGAAACGTAATTTACTCGTACGAGTTACAAAGCGCATGATATACTCGTATAACTAGTTTGTAAAACATTGTGAGTTGGCTCCTGTACTTACCAGTTGCAGTTGTAGTAGTGTCGATGGGGATACCGACAACTCAGTGATCTCGATTTTTCAAATATTTGTTTCAGTTGCGGGAGACCAGAGAACAAATCTTAGACAGACTTAAAATGTGCCAAAGGGAATGCCAGCGATGGGACCCGGAACTGCCCGTCATCTACACCATCACTCCTACGTACGCTCGTCCCGTTCAAAAAGCAGAGCTTACGAGGTGAGTCTAGTATGGTGTGGTGAACCTAAATTTGGAATTTGAAATTTGCTCTTAAGAATCAAAGAATAGAAAGGATGCCGAAAACAGACTTACAATTGATCGGTTATTAACTGAGAAAAGTTTTAATGGTTATGGTGGGGGTAGGGGGGGGGGGGGTATCCCATCTTTCAACTTATTAGTCCCAAGTAGTAATAAGGTAATAGGTAGTAAGAGTTCATATAAACTCTTTGATAACCAGGAATTTGTTGAGGAACTTTGGGCCGAGGACGGAACCCCCTCAAAAGTCAGGAAATATCCGGATTCTTGTGAGGAAATTTAAGAATTTGTATCTTGTAACAACCCCGAGTTGAATGATAATAAGGATTTATGAGGCGGAATCCCGACTAACGACTAATTCGCCATGTCTTCAAAATAAATTCTTTCTGTTGCTTCCGAGCCTACAGAAGGTCCTCCAAAATTGAAATTTCCACTCGCATTTTTCGTTTCAGAACTTCCTCAACAAATTTGGTTCCGTACCTGTCTGTCGGTCTCTCTGTCCACATCTCCTTGTTACAGCCATCGCTTCCAAGGTTTCATCCGATTTTGTTCAAATTATCAAGAATTTGACGGAGTGCCCTTGATGGGGCCACTCAAAGGGCTAAATTTCTAAATTTCGTCGTTACAGCCCTTATAAACACAGTTTTCATCCGATTTCGTTCAAATTTTCTTGGACGCGAGGAAGCTATGCGCAATTGGCAGAGTATTTTCCCTTGAAATTACGCTTTGAGTAGGATCCCTGCAGGTTGCCTCATCCCCGAGCCCTCTCCACTGGTCAGCTGATTTGAAACCCCAAGTACCTACCTAATTTATTGAGTGATTATTAATAATTAAACTCTACCCAAAAATAGTAGCGTGAAGATGGAGTGGGTCATTTTAATAAACGATTCAAAAAGTGGATGTCTGGATCGTCAAGCACTTCCCCCTAAAATGTTGTTATCTCAGGGGAGACGAGGCACGAGCCTTCTCAGGAAATGACGTCATTCATCCCCCCCCCCCCCCCGACCTAGTCCCTCGTTTTAAATGAATTGAACCATCAGATACCATTCATCTAATCATTAACAACTCGCCATTTTTACTGAAGAGGTATTTCGGTGATGGAAACCAAAATGCATGTTCTTTTTTTATAGGTGTTTTTTGAAAGTTGGGCTAAATCTACTCATAAAATAGGTACCAAATAAAATTCGACAAATAAACTATAAGAGGCACTATTATTATTAATGCCCAGCTTATTTATTTGTTTATTCATGGGAAATTAAATAGGTAAGGAGCAAGATGTATAGATATGTTGACCCTTTATATGTAAAGGTAGTGATTAGTGATAGTAGAGATAACCCTTTATACGTTGACCCTTTAGTGCATCAGACAATGGTGAAGAATTAAATAATAAAGCTGTATGGTTTTGCTCTGTTTCCGTCCCTCCTTCCATAAATTGAAACTAAATTTGTATCGTTATGATGGGTAAAATATTATTTCGAATATCATTATACAAATAATAATTTTTATTATGATAATGAAGACGAATGAATCAAGTACCTGAATGTTCGATAATATAGCAATGATTCCCAAGTTGTCCAAGGACATTTTCTAAACCGAATCCCATATTTTTCAAACCAAATTAGTCTCTAAATAAACGAGTAGGTTTTTTTCTTCATTTTTTGTACATTTTTGCTTCCTCACTACCGAAGGTAGGAAGCTATGTATTTGTGCAAGAATTGAAAAAAAAAATCGTCCTCCAAAATCGAAATTTCCACCTGCTTTTCACGTTTCAGAGCTTTCTGAACAAATAATAATTTGGGAAAGATACTGGAGAATGATACATACTCTTTATTTATAATTGCAAAAGACTGCCAAAGTTTGCTAGAAAAATTGATCTGCAACAAAATGAAAGGAGAAGTAAACAAAAATCAGGAATTTTATTGCGATGTTTGGCCAGTTGCTGCCTTTGGTAACAGAAGGAAAGTGTAATTCGCGAAGTCGCAAATCCTTGTTCGATTGCTTCTGATAACTTAACATGGTCTCATTGTTTACTAGCAATTAGGTATCGTTACAATATCACGGCTTTTTGATGCTTTTACTCTAATAATTTTCTAGTGTACTTTCCACAGTGTCATTTGATATTAATAGGGGCTTGGTTATGAAAACTCTTATTCATTACTGGTAGGCACGGTACCTGATCGAACCACTGGGAATTCCACTTCAAAATTGTGTAGTATCCAATTTGTTTTGAAAAGTGTTGAATTTCGTTTGGGAAATTTCTAATTTGGTTTTGAGAACGTCCGATTGATGAAATGCGGCAGTTGATGTAAAAATTAGATAAAAAATCCAAACCATAAATCCCAAAAACATATTTATTTTGTATATATTTATCCATGTTAACAAGAGCAAAATAGTACGTCGATACCTTGAAACGTTGGTAGGCAGGTAGCTACCTAATATAATTTATCTTTTTTTAAATATTGTTTTGAGGAGAGGGGGGTCGGGGCTGTTGAAGTAATATTAAACCAAAATGCTTTTATATGGCCTTAGCACCAAAGTCTGTTGTAGTGCACAAACCTGAATCACTTATGCAACTCGCGCACTCTGGCGGACAGGTTGCAGGCCCAAGGCCTTGAAATATTGACTAGGTATACCTTTTGGTACTCGCATTTTCAAAGCTTCCAATCGCAGGTTATCTCAAACGCTGATGCACATCAGCAATCTTCATTGGATCGTCATTGAAGACGCGCCGAAGCCAACGCCTTTGGTTGAAAACCTGTTGGCGCGAACGAATCTCAACTACACGCATCTCACTGCTCAAACTCCTTCCAACTATCGACGCAAAGGATCGGTAAATATTATCTAATAATATTAATAATTATTATTATCATTTTTTCCATTTGTATACCACCAGCGTAATGTGTGTAGAAGTTAGTCAAAATTCGTTAAAAAAAAACAACAACATTGATAATTCAAGCAAATTGAGGATTTTAGGGTGGTGTACGACTTGGCCTGATCATGGCTAGTAGAGCTGGAGTATTAAGGCTGCCCTAGTTTCATTCATTAGTGGCTTACACCATGTGGTTTACGGATTATTATTTACTGAGCTGATCGGATAGACTGAATCACCACGGGATATCTTCAGGATTTGTGATATGGAGCGGTTTATGCGGTAGGGGGAGCAGTCTTGTCGAATCATTCTAAGGTGAGCGATCTGTAACCATCGGCCTTCTTGATTAGAAAGGTAAATCAAGAAAGAACAGGTCACAAGTCCAGAAGGGTGGATGTTGCATGGTTGTTCTGACAATCGGATCAGCTCAGTAAGTAAATAACCCACAAACCCTTACGGTGACACTCCCGATTCTTTTGGATGCAAAAAAAAAAAAAAAAAAGATTTTCTGCTAAATTATTAGGTATAGGTGAAAAGGCAGATATTCACTATTGTGTTTCAAACATCTGTCGGGTATTTAGTTAGAAACGTTATCGTGATTCGTGTTCACTTTTCCAAGAAATCACAAATTTGTCTCCATTAAATGGATATGGAATAGCAAGACCGGTGTAGAAACTCGTATGTTTGGAAGTGCCGAGGGGTATGATTTATCACAAATTCAGTTACCTATGTCTCAATGAAATCCACGAGGAAAACTATTACTAAAACAGTTTCTGTTCACAAAAATACCATAATTTAATCAACTAAACTGGATAATAAGTAGAAACCCACCTTTTTAACGGACACCAAAATCAGCATAAGCTTTTCACTAACATACGAGGTATTACATTCACGTCTGGAAGGTATCAAACATACAGGTTATTACAAACGGCCACAGAGAAGGTATGGAGTGGATTGGAGTTACTAGAGAGTTCTTAGTAGATTGCTTGTAACTAGCGTCGTATTGTATCCAAGGACACTACTGTGCATGCCCAGAACTCAGTGGTATTGTATTGTTGATACCACTGTCGTATTAGGCCGTATACATACGATCCAGTTTGTATCTAATGTAACCTAGTATCCCAGTAACAGTTTTGTTTTCCTGCGCCCGAAAGAGATAACCTTAAGTCGAAGTCGAGGCACTTTAACGAGTTTCACAACCACAACCATTGAGAAGAACATATGTTTCGCCAGAGACAACAGACAACTTGGGGTTGGGGAAGGAGAGAAGTAGAGTCTCAACCCCTCTTTTGTGTGACTGTAGTGAAGGTAGAGGGGGGAGACGCTTCTCTTCCTAAGAAAAGTCAAGAATCCTATCAAGAGTATGTATTTTTTCCTTGTCACTACAAGATACAATTCATGTTTAAAGTCACTTGAAGGTACGACAGTAATTGTTGCTATCTAAGGTAACTGGTCAGATGGGGTTAGCATTCGCGTTGGCTCGCCCTAGACAACCGTGGTATCGCATCTCGCATCAATCGTATCGTAACTACTAGGAACTCCCTATTGTTTTGACGCGAGAACGTGCGCTAGGCCGACTTTCACCAGAATAGCTCAAAACTGGGGATGGAACATCGAAACAAAAAAACATCGATGTTGACATCGAAGTCGCCATCGACACTTAAACATCGATGTCAGAAAAACATCGATGTTTCGATGTTTCATCGATGTTTTTAGAATATTGTGTGAAAATTGTCATACTATCAAGCAAATCGCTGTCAATTGATTACACTGTTGTCAAAAAACCTACACTCCCTTTGCGCTAAACCTTCTTCTCGCCAACTTTTTGGAGCACTTTCAATCAACTTTGGTTAAATCAGCTCTTGGGAGTCATCCTGCTAGAATTGCCTGTATAAACCTATCAGTAGAATACCCACATGAAATCTTAGATGTAGGTAGCTGTGTGCCACTATGCCAGAAGTATGCAACAGCAACAATACCCACGACGGTAATTGATTGCTATTTCTCTATCAAAATCGAAATCCATCCGTTTGTAATACAATCATTAGGCCTAAAAAGCATTCTTCATTCTTCACCGGTTATTTTTCAGTAAAGTAGAATATCGACTATAGAAATAGGTATTAAGTATTTGCTGTTAAAAAAGAAAAACTTGAAACATCGAAGGAAAAACATCGATATCTCGATAATATCGTTATGTAACATCGAAGGAAAAACATTCATGTTTCAATAACAAAGACATCGATGTTCCATCCCTACTCAAAACCTTATTTTCAAAATAAACTGAACTTACGAGGTTTTGCAGATTCACTGTCGATTTGTAGACAAGAGTGAGCGCAGAAGGTACTGCAAAGCTGAAATATTCGAATTGCACCTGATAGTGCAACAGTCCTTGGTGGTGTGCAGAAAGGTCAGAGCCGTACTCGGCTCATTTCAACAGTCCAATGTTCACTGGAACAAATCAGCCCAAAAACCTCGGTTAATCGAGTCCCAATTTCTCTCCAAACTTACCTCGGTTAATCAAGTTTTTGGATAACTGGACCTCAGTTAATCACGTTTCTACTGTAAATATAATAGTGATTGATTTATTAATTTGTTTTCGATTCCACATTTTATTTCAGCCGCGTGGGGTAGAACAAAGAAATGCAGCCTTGCGGTGGCTTCGGAAAAACAAGACTATGAATGACAAAGGAGTCGTTTACTTCGCCGATGATGATAACTCCTATTCAGTTCAAGTGTTTGATGAGGTAAATCATTATGTATGATTATGAAATCAACTTCACAGGGAACTACCACCTGTTCTAAAAAAATTTTAGTATTTATTCGGGCACATCGGTACAGAATACGAGATCCCACTACCTGCATTTAAACTGTGAATGGTCGGCCATTGTGTCGTGTTGGTGTTCTGAAAGTAAGGATTGAGCCCAGAGAAAGCTCCTCTCTGTCGTAGAGTGGAAGGTCATGCATGCCATTATGTCGACGTTTCAAGCTTTCCTGCGCTCGCCTTCTGGACTAGGAATATTCTTGTTCATGTTGTCCTGACAAAGTGTGAAACATGATCTGGTGGTCGTCACGTCCTTTTGAGTTTTTCCAGCAAATGAGGGGTATTGGGTTTATCTCATAATAAGAATCGCATCAAAATCCCCAGAGGCATTTTAGAGTCAATTTCGAAAAAGTGCTTCCTATTAAAATTTAATATGTGAAAGTAATCTCCAATGATATTATAAGCTGAACGTTCTGCAGGATCTTCTAAGCGCTCTTGCTAGTAGGTAGTTGGTATACAAGTTACCGTTAAAGCAAACGGCTCAGAACAACATGAACCATTCAGTGCTCTTAGTGGATTATTATCTTGGGGAAAATCCTAACTATCTAGAGTACAATATTGATATCAGTGCAGTGTCGTGTAGCCTGTAAATTTTATGATGTATACCTATAACTAGGTACTTCCGATCGGCGGACTAATAGGAAGCGTAGATTACGAAAATTATGCCAAAACATATATATTTGGCTGGCATTTCTCCTTTCTAAAATCATTTCCAATCCTCACTATTCGCTTTCTTTTAGTAAAGTAAGGATCCTTCTCATGATCAGCTATTGTAGGCACCCGATAAAGTGGTGCAATATCTTACAACAATATCATCTGCTGCCCGGAGCTGATTCTATTACATAGCTGTCAAATAAATTCATAAGTGGCGATTGAGCCTCCTGAGTAAGATTGATAAGGAGGTGAAGGTTTATTAACCATTTCTGTTAGGTGCGTCATTCATTGTAGTTTAGCCACCACAATAATTCAAACTGCTATGTTATCTAGTTCTTCGGTAGCTCTAAGTACTTTATGATTTCATGCAGACATATTTTGTAGATGCGGTTCACTAAGGAAGTCAGCGTTTGGCCAGTGGGACTGGTCGGGGGCTTGATGGTCGAAAAACCTGTTCTCGATCCTGTCACAGGAAAAGTCGCTGGTTGGAACGCCGCTTGGAGACCTGATCGACCGTTCCCGATAGATATGGCGGGCTTCGCCATAAGTTTATCGCATATTTTGAAGAAATCAACAGTGAGTATCCAGCTACTGGAGGTATACGGTAAGGTATCTATTGCGGCTTCCATACTAGGCGAAGTGGCGCGGGGAAATTGCTCAGTATCCGACGATGAAATAGAATATTATGACAATACAATTCGATAAAAGAGAAGGTCTAGAAGATCAAGCGATAGCTATAACCTGGCCCAGAGCTAGCTAATCACAATGAGGCCGCCCTCATGGAAATCCGTTCAGCTGTTTGGCCTGTTTAGCCCTGAGTTTGTCACACAGTCCTTACCCACTCATACAAACTAAGAATTATGATTCAGATAGGTACAATGTCTCTGAAACAAGTCGGAAAGTTTTCCATTTCACTCTGCTAAGTTAAATTTTAACTTTCAGTTTCTTTTTTTCAGTTGCGATTTTTAACTTACAACTGACACGTCTAGACCACATCTAGTTCACACGAGGCTGATTTCATGCAGAAGGATTAGGTTTCACATCACCTACTTACTATAGCCTACAACCTGGTAAAATGGCCGATCGAAAACTCGGCGGTCCGCGCCTCGCCAGGGGGCAAGCCCCCTGGACCCCCGGTTACCTCTATTTACATACTTCGGACGAAATTATTGAAACACAGAATGTGTTTTAGCTCACGCGTTTCACATAAACCCAATCTTCAATTTTCGACTCAGCTGATCTGGGAGCTCCATTTTCGACTCAGCTGAGATGCGAGCTCAATTTCCCTACCAACGGCTCGGTTGTACGTGAAAATCATAAGAAAATTTCGTCACCCATCCGCGTCACCCATTCCGCGTAACGTTTTTCGGTTAGTTAGTCCAAGGCTAAAACACATTCTGTGTTAAAATCACGAAGCTTTAGCGTTCACTTGATTATCAAATGCTCTTGTAATATAATGTCTTATTGCTGGGAGTCATCATGCAATTGTGTTTACAATTTTGGGCACTGATCCGTTTTTCTCAGGAACTCAGAGTGAATCAGCCCTAAAAAATCACGAATCTGTACATATCTATTTTTCAACGGTAGATTTTGAAATGAAAGCAGTTACGTGAAACGAAAACTTGCCCTTGGCGATGGAATAACGTCAACAATAACGCCATGAACGGGTGAAAAGTCGAGAAAATGGAAAACTTTGAAAAATCACCAAAAATCATGGTACTAAGTTGGTGAGCTGGCGTTGGTCTCATTTGACGCAGAAGTCTCAACTTCTGCCATCATCAACTTGAGGTCATCAACTTGACTCGTACATGAAAACCGCTATGAGCGGTTCCAAAGTTCAAAAACGTGAATTTTCAAGGGGTTTCAAATTATCGCAGCTATCTAGCTATTCCAGGCATATGAACATGGGGCATGTATTACGAATCAGTGCAAAATTGCATACAAATTCCGAGCGAAGCGTAGTTTTTCCTGGATCGGCCCCACTGTGCGCCACCAGATTGCTGTAGAAGTATGGGATATTTTCCCGCACGCCATTTTACATGGAGTGAAACTTCCATCTCTTTCTTCCACGGTCCTATTCCTTTATATCTCACGGACTATAGGGTAGGTGATCCATAAACTCCTGAGAAGTTGTGGAGGGCATGCTCCAACATTCATTTGGAGTGGTAGACAACCTTCGGAAAAATGGTCCTGTTTCACGTCTCTCAGTCAAATAGATTTGCAAACGTACCTACATATTTATTTGAAATGAAGTTTTGTTTCCTTTTCAGGCGTATTTCTCGTACACGTGCTACGGTGGGTGGCAGGAGAGCCATATACTGCAACAATTGACTACTAAAGATCATCTTGAACCCAAAGCGGATAACTGTACTCAGGTATGTTATGTTGTAATGAACATTTGAAAAACAATTCATGTAAGTATAGGGTAGTTCCTCATTGATTAGTTGGCACATTGTGAACTTTCCGTTCAAATAATAATTTGGTTTCAAGGGCAGGTTCCTATGAAGTGTTAAGTTGTATAATTACAGAGAGCAGAAACTGTAAATGAAATGTGCACCTAAATAACCCCCCCCCCCCCCCCCCCAAAAAAAAAAAAACCTCTTCAAAAACCAAACAAGGGTTCTCCATGTATTTTTCTAAACGGTTACCTACTGAGAGAAATTTTTTCTCACCAAAAACACTCATTTCGACAAATTTTTCTTCTTTTTCAGATCCTCGTGTGGCACACACGTACTGAAGCTCCTAAACTTTCAGAAGAAAACAAATTGGCTGCCCGTGGCATGCATTCAGACGTAGGTGTAGAAGTTTAGGTAAGGTAAGTCTTTCAACACTATTCCCTGCTTCCAACATCAATCGTCTGCCTCGCCGAAGATCTAAATTTTAGGTATAAATCGTTCGCGTACGTTTTATCAAATATCTGGTCTACTCAATAATGGGGTGTGCGCATGGTTATTTTTTATCTTTCTAAATTATAGATCTAAGTGAGAGCTTTCCAAAAAGGAATCACATGAGGGGTCTTGGAAAAGGGTCAAGACGTCACCGACGCCCCTCCCGCCTGGGGAAGACCCTCAGCGCCCGAATAATTCTGACGTCATGCGCCTCTTCCCAGCTGTTTTCTGGCTTAACCAAACGGAATGTTCAGTTAAAAATAGGCAAATGGGGGTTTCTGAGAGCGCTGAACCCGAATTTGAGGTCGAAAATGCAAATTTCCGACCCATGTGCACACCCTTTTGTCACCTAACCATATCACGGATTGGTTTTTATACACAAACATAGGTATTAGGATCTAAGATGGTGACTTTTGTCCATTTTCATCTGAAAAGTATGTTACGTCAGCCAGAGCCAGTGAGTTTGATTCACAATCATGTTGCTTGTGCATGGAGGAAGAATCAGGAATTTCCAGCTCATAGCTATCTTTGTGAAGGCTTGACGAATGTCTACAGCTTTGTAGTAGTTCCTAAGCTCTGTATGGAGTGTCAACGTATGAGTCTTAGCCTTTCTCATCCTGTCCTTGTTACACTTAAAGCTCAGGGTCCGTTACACACAAGCTAGGGGGCTGATGGCTAAACTCGAGAGCTCATGATTGTATGCATCAGCCTGTGCATGCCTGGTGGAAGACGCTCTTTTATTTGACATTCCAATCAACAGTCACAGTGGCAGAGGTCTAGGACAGTGGTTCAAGCAGTCTTGGTCCAGTAGATGCAAAGAGATGAGACAATAGTTAAGTGGCGCTGAAGTGCGCCAATAACAACCTTGAGGTTTTTTATTTTTAATGGAAGTGGGGGCGAGGTAGAGAGGATAGTTCTCTACAACAGTGTTGGACTCTCCCTCAAAGGGAATACCAACCATAACCCCTCTCCTACTTCTTTATTCAGGGCTCACCCCTGCTCCTATTTCAATTAGCTGTTTAGGGTAATTGATCTTTTTACTGGTATTCTTCTTCCTCCCATCTACCATGCAGATGCCTGGCCTTGAGGAATGTAGTTGAGACATAGGTTGTCACTGCGTCCCTGCATTGCTTGCCCTGGATCATCCTTCTCACAACTGTCGGTCGGTTGAAACTTCCAATAATTTCCTCTAAGCCTCTCCTCGGTTGACTCCATTGTGGGCATACAAAGAAGGTATGGTGGGCAACATCCTACTCCTACTCGCAGAACCTACACATAGCATTAGACACTTTACCTATCTTTGCTAGGAAGGAGCGGAAGCAACCATGCCCCAACAAAAGTTGAGTTAGGCAATAGTCCACCTTGCCATAGCTTGTCTACAGCCACACCCTCAGATCTTGGATCATCAGGGCTGTCCCCTGGCCACGAGTCTCACGTTGCCAATCAGTGTGCCATTTCTGAAGAGTTTCTTCTATCTCCTTCCTCACAGTAGACAGTGGCAATCCCTCCAACTTCCTCACATGGACCTTTTTTCTTTCCAGAGCCAAGAGATGTATTGGAATCACTGGCAATTACCTCTGCTGCATGACCAGAAAAATGTCAATGTGTACTGCAGATCCTCAAGGTGCTTCTTCTTTGCACAGCCTCCATTCGTGCTCTGTACTTCTGGTATCTCAATCTTCAGTCAGCTCCTTCTATTTTTGGGGTTTGCTCCGCGCAATTTCCCATTTGAGAGCTTTCTTTGCTTGCTTGTATTGTTCTGTTCTTGCCCCAAACTCCAAGGAACCACGCTGACAACGCTGTGCCATTCGGCAATACCAGAAACAGGTTTTCCTGAGTTTCGTAATTTCATCACTCCAACAGAAGACTGAAAGCCGGTCTCGCACTGCTACTTTTTTAGCCATGGATGCATCACACGCCCCGGTCAGCAATCCTATAGTTGCTGTTACCAGCGCCACTGCCACTGCTTGCCCTAAATACCTCTATTTGACAGTCTGCAGTATCCCCTTACCCATTGCAATCATTGTCACGAAGACATAACGGTCTAAACTTTCAGTATTCAAGCCTGGAGGAGGGGAGACTATCCACTCTTGTGTCTCCCCTCTCACATTATACTGTATATACTGATGGTCACTGCCCAATAGTCTTCCAAGGCCTGCCAATCCTATTATCAGAGGGGCTAACATCTCATTGGTCATAGTGATGTCAGGTATTGACCCTATGCATCCTGCTCTTCTGAATGTGGGTAAACTTCCTCGGTTCATCACAACCGGTCCAAGCCTTGCCTGCATTTCTGTGCTTTAATGCTCTAGCATTAAAATCTTCCCTGCCACCAATCGAATTTCTTCCTCAAGACCATTCAGCTTCTAAAATTCAGCAATAGGTTCATTTGGCGTGAAATAACAGCTGAAGTATGTGACACTCTTACCCCTGATCCAGGCATACTGCTGAACTAGCTTCTACTGGCAATTTGCATCGGTCCATCACCCATATTGCTGCAGTACCAAGGGTGTCTGCTACCCACTCCTGACCTCTCATATTATCATACTGTTCACTGATGATAAACAGATCAGCTGTCTTCTCATGGGCAATCTGGTGTTTGATTGAGGCAGCTTGCAGTTAAACTTCCATTCAAGTTAATCTGCAATATTCTTATCATTGTGATTTCTTCTTTGCTAGTTCTAGGGCTGCCCAAAAGCAGTACACCCTCTTCTACCTGGTATATCTGGTAGATCTCAACTGATAAATATGCATCACCAACTGCTCCACCCACAGCTTCCCGAAATTCCTTTGATATCTCAGTGGTCCCTCCCAATCCTTTGCTGTCTTCCTGATGGTTCGGATTTCAGTACTTGTATTCTCAGGTTTAACTTTTCTCCTCAGTCTCTTGAGGACTTTTGAATACGGGAGGCTATACAGACATCTTGCTTGGTAGTGCATGATTCAAATGTCCATGGATACTGTTTGGGTAGCACCACCCAGTAACATAAACTAACAGAAATGAAAGTTA
>JAEMON010000008.1:22064317-22079249 GCA_030264115.1 Lygus lineolaris | reverse complement strand
CTCTCTTTGCTCTCTTCTCTCGCTTTTATCACAGCTCCATCTTTAAGCACCCTCAGCCTACTAATGAGAGGAGGGGACATGAGCTACAAGGTAGCAGCACTCAAGATAATGTTTACGATCGAAAATTATGATCACGAACAACGTGAAATAAGTACACTAAGCTACATCATGCCTCGTGCGACAACAATCATGCTTCTTAACAGTCACAAAAGCGGTGTAGTAAGCAACAAGCACAAAAACGAAACCAAGCGAGGTTCATAAAACATAAATCCAGACATGACAATGACAGGTTAATGCCGAAAACGAAGACGTTAATTGCTAACTTATTGAGAGGATCTATGAAGATACAGGAGAGTTACTATAAAGATGATATTTACCGACAAATCAGTCTGCCCGTCTTATCCCTGAAAGTTCAAAATTACTGGACACGCCTTACGTCTGTAGGTCAGGTAAGGCACCCAACTGATTTTGGTTTATTACGGTCATTTCAGATTACAAATACAATATTCTCGGGGATATTCACCAACTCGGTTCCAAATAACCAATAGAAACATAGGAACCAACTAAATGTTTGAATTTTGGAATAGCAAATTTCTTGTATGGGCAGTTTTACAGATGAACTCGGGTATCTAGATATAGTGATGAACAAAAGTAGATTTGTTGACATTGCACAAAAAATATTGATCACGGACTCATAGTAGATTCATACCAGTATGGCAGGAACCACTAGAATCTAGAGTTGAAGTAACTAGGTAATTTAATATCTTAATTTTTATTACATTTAAGTCTAAAACAAACTATTGAACTGAAGGAGTAACAATGATTTTATATCATCAATGACCAATTATTATTATTAATAAAATTTACCTAAGTATCACTTAAGTGGGAGAATTTCAAACATACATCAAAGATCTTCAATATAAACTGCACAACTTGATCTCTGTTAAGTATTATCAAAGAAATAACCATACGATCAATTTAAATTTTGGAAATGCACAAAGCTGAAATTACAGAAATACTATGAAGTTGAATACAATCAAAAGTTTCAATAGGTATACCTAACTCAAAGTTGAATAAAATTTAAAAAAAAATAATTGAGAACCCAAAATAGTTGCCAGAACGGGGTTTACCAAAATAATTAGATCTGGAAAAATTGAAAATATATTTTTCATCAAACAATTACAATAATTTCTGTACAATCAGTGACAATCAATGTACAAAGTACCTACCCTAAAAATTGGTCTTCTTCACTAACAGGGATCACAACAGTGAAAAGTCAACATCCTAATAGAATGATTGGAATCATCCGAGGGATATAGCAACATTTATAAATGGCTGTAAAATTGTTTAGAATACAATCGGTCCAAGAGAATAAATGAATAATTAATGCTAATTACATCAGCATTATTTAGAAATGTTTGACATTATGACCGACGGAGCGGATTGAATGAATGAATGAAATCAATATTCTTTGAGAATCTACTATTACTGTAGAATCCTACAGGAAGTAATCGTAGAATTCTACAGCAATCGAGACAAATTTATGAAAGAACAAAAATATACAAACGTCTTCTTAAGCATAATCAGATCATTCTGAAGAACAGTCTGTGCTGCGAAAAATCAAGCGTTCCTACCAATTCTATAAACTAAATTACCTTATACGTTTAACAATCTTTTTGATCTTTGTTAAGTACTCGGACTTTACAAATATATTAGTGGTTTCCCAGACCAAACAATATTATGACAAAGTAATTTCGTCAAATGCCCACAATAGGGACAAGCTCCTCAATACGGACAGAATTTGAAAAAACAAGATCTCATGTGCTGTATTAAAATTTTGACATCCGTGAGTAAACAACCTTCAAGATGTTCTCTATGGATGTTCATTGAAGAAGAAGAAGAAGAAGAATTCTATCTTCCGCGAAATGTGCAACTGATAACGATTAACAACTCTCAAATCTTTTTTTTTTTTTTTTTTTCAAAACACTGAAAACTTCTTTTGGAGCTCCCATTCCCACGTTTTTCGGTAAGTTCCCGCATTCATTTACGGATTGCTAAGGATGATAGGGGAGAAACACCGTTGCCAGATTCCAAAAATGTTGTTTCCATGAATCTAAAAGTTTATTTTGGTTGGGAAGGTCATCATTTGAGGTGAAGTTGTCCGCAATAGGGACACACACATTTTCATCGTTTTATAATCAATAATGACACTAAATCGTTTCAAAAGTCGTTTGTGGAACGAAGAATTGAAGAAAAAAAGAAAAGAAATAGGTACCTAGTCCCTATGAAAAAATTGAAGATTTGGATAGGTTTTTTGCGAAAAACACGTCGTGTCCCTATAGCGGAACCTATGAGCCTGAATCGGGACACTTTTTGACAATTGAAAAAAATATGACGGAAAATATTCTTTCACGATTTTGTGACGTCATCATGTCTGGAATACAGTGAGTACCACATTCCAATAGTTAAAAACGCGGAAAAACAATTTCTTGTACTGGATAACCTATGAAAACCTCTAAAACCAGTCCCTATTGCGGGCCCTTGACTAGGTTATCGAAAAAAACAAGTACCTACATAACCTACCTAACTAAAGAATCGATAGTAATACATATTTTTAAATGTTTAATTATAAAAGCAACTTGATCGAACGGAATGCTGCAACGACAACCAAAACTGTTGTTATAGAGCCTAGTGGATTTTGTGAAAAAACAAGAAAAACTTGAAAAATAAAAATAAAAATAAACTCCTATTGTGCTTCACGATTCCTTAAAAATAGAATAGGTGGTGCGTAAAAATATCGTAAAATAAGTATTCAATGCGGGAACTACATTATTTATGTTATACCTACATTGTAGAAAGGTAAGTTTCCAGGGCGATAATTTTCAACAAAAATTCAGAAAATGAATGAAAATATTGAAAATGATTTTAAAAAGTTACAAAGTTCACTGTCTACTTACATTTTTGATGAATAATTATAATAAACAGTAGGATAATGAATAAAACATTTAAAGGTGAATCTGTAGATAGACATAAAATTATATAAACTGTGCAGTTACAGTAAAAAAATGTCTGCCAAGTTGGGTGAGCAGTGTAGCTTCCTCCCTTTGTAACAAGGACGTATAGAATCAGTTAATGCAAATTTCACCGAAAAAGAGCTATTACTGATCTATGGGTGACGAAATTCATAGGCAATCCTCTTGGAGCCAGCCCCGAACTACCCTCCGAATTTGAGTAACATCGGTCTATTAAAAACTGAAAAATCCTAGTTTCAGGAAATTTACGTCGAACTGGGTTCGACGGCGATGCAATTAATTGGGGACCGTCTAGGGGCTAACCCGCACAATCCCTGAAATTGTCATCAAAATCGTGTTGACAAGGATTTGCCACAGACAGACGGACAGCATGGAACCATAATAAAGGGCATTAGGTTCAAAGGGCTTAAGTGCCATTTTGAACTCAAAAATGTTATGGACGTTTCAAGATTTCATTTAATTATATTTTTCGTGGTTGTTTTCATGATAAACTATATTAGAAAATGTAGGAAATTGTTTTTCCGTAAGTGGAGCAGTAAGGAAATAGAAAGGGCCTAAGTCTAGGGAAAGCAACTTGGAGTTAGGTAAAGCCCAATCTTTGCCGCCACTTTTCAAACTGAAAGAAAACAGTGGCACTTAGGCCTTTTCTAGATGTATTACCGTTGGCACATAATATATGGAATCCATGAAGATCTCATTTTTCGAGATTTTGGCACTTGGGCCCTTTGAACCGGATGCCCTCATATTGTGCTAGTGGAAATTTTGATTTTAGAGGGCACAATTTTTTTAACTTATGGACGGAAACATAGCTTCCTACCTCCGGTAGTAAGGAAGCAACACCGTCATTTGTCGCTTGTAAGTGAAATTAAGTGGGTATGTAAGTAAGAGTGTAAACTTGTTTTAAGGCTCATTATTGATAGATAAAATAAAAACGAAATACCTAGGTATGCATTAATAATAAATCGTATCCAAAGAATAAAAATTATACGATGATCCAGTATCGGATTGATTGGAAAAAATTAAATAAATACTTACGCAGGTAAATACAAAAAATTGAGAAAACTCGTGTTAATAGTTCGATAAATCAGAAAACCAACTAGCAATCTACCTAGCTGTAGGTAGGTATTTAGATCGAAACAGATTTGAGTGATCATATACCAACTTATAACTAAGTTTGTTCGATACACACACAAATATTTAAAGTAGTATGGAGAACGAATTCGCATTTTAATGAAATAATGTTTATAGAAAGGCAAAATCATCAAGTAATTTATATAAACGTACGAATAAATCGATTTGTGGTATTTTCGACTGCAGAATAATTTGTTGGTTTAATTGTTATTCATTATTTTTTTATTTAGGTACTTGATAAATTGAAGATAGTATGAATAAATCGATCACTTGTTTGTTCAACAATGTTACTGTATTATTAAAACATCATTTTTATTACAATTAAAATGTACCTAGCTTACTAAATTTCAGTTCAACCAATACTCGCCTGAGATTCAAAATATATTTAATAACAATATTACAGAACAACTACCAACTTAATAGGTACATACCTATACATCATCGGGATACTAAATAGGCACCAATCTATGATGAATCAAAGAAATCTTTGTATTAAAGTATTTACGCCTAGTTAATATTGAAATTCCAAGTTCGGAGTAAGCAGTATTTGATTTAATTTGAGTACCTACTTAGCTTATCTACCACAAAAACGAAAAGAATCGTTTAGAGCGTACATTGGCACAATTTTAATATTTTTTAACATAGACTTACATAGGCATTCAAATCGATTGTTATCACGAATTCGGGCACCTTCAACTAGGTACTGTTGTACTGAAGCAAACATTTACATGCAAATCAAAAATAATTCAGAAAATGAAAAGTTTCAGTGAATCACATGAATGGTGAGGGGTAGATTTGTGAAACTGGTTGGTCAAGGATCGTTGAAAGTATTTGGGATATTTTCCATGACCCGGGTGTTTGTTCAGAAGTTATACAGGGTGGAAGCGGATAAGTGACGAACAATTTTTTCTGTGAGTCTGCATCATAAATGTAGTAAAAAGCCGCCAACCGCATATGTTTATCTCAATCCGTACTCGAGATACGATTTTTAAAAAGATTTTTCAAGAAAACCGTGTTATTTTCCTTTAAAACTCAATTTTCACCGCTTTAACTAATTTATTATTAACTTTTGACCTAATTTTCGGAATCAAAGTTAAATTTCCTATAAGAATAGCGTATTTGGGTTCTTAAAAGTAGGTACCATCCAAAGACATCAGCTCAAACATAGACGATTTTGAAAAAATCAAATATCTGAAAAGCTTTGAAAAACTTGACTATTATTCCAAAAAAATTCTGTAAACTGGCAAATCTCACAGATACTGCTTCATCTAGTACTCTTCCCAATGGCATAATCAGTTTCAATAATAGCTGTTTTCTTTGGTCTATTATTTCGGAGCTAGTGCTGAAAAACACGGTATTAGTGAAGGAAGCGAAGGGGACCTTGATGAAGCTTTTATGCGTCAGGAATCGAGGTCGGCATTTTGAGAACATGCTATATTGATAGTTACTAAGGTAACTATGTATTATACATGATCACAGAAATGATTTTGTTGATAAACAAATGAGTTTGTTAAACAAATAATTATGACATGCGAGTACGCTTCATCCAGTTCCCTTCGCTTCCTTCACTAATACTGTGTTTTTCAGCACTAGAGCTGAAATACTATATCAAAGAAAACAGATATTATTGAAACTGATTATACCATTGGAAAGAGTATTAGATAGATCAGTTTTTGTGGGATTTGCCAGTTTCCAGTAATTTTTTGGAAGAGCGGTCAAGTTTATCATTTTCAGAAATTGTATTTTTTCAAATTCGTCTGTGTTTGGGCTGATGTGGAGGTCTTTGGAACCCAAGTACACTAGTCTTATAGGAAATTTACCGCTGATTCGCAGTGATGCAATAATAAATTATTTCAAAATCTTTTGCTCTTCATGGGATACCCCATGTATTTCACCTGTTTTGAAAGCTCTCACTGAGATCTATCATTTGGAAAAGTAAAAAACCATTCTCACCACCCATTGAGCGAATGAATAGGTTATTTAGTCAGAAAATTTGCCGTTGAGAATAAGTCATTGATTATTGCAATAAAGGATCTAAAAGTTCAATTTTTGATTACTTATCACAGTATAGTTAGACATCTAAATGGTTCGAACTGGAAGATCAAGATATATATCGTCAGGATAGCTCAGATAGTGGAACGTTCGATTTTTGCGGCAAAAGTTGTCTAGGCTGAGAGGGGATGAAATCTGATGGTAGGTACACCATAATTTCCCCCTCTCCCTTGCTGCAAGATAGGTAGTGACGGTACGTCATAGTCAACCCGGTCCAGCCGTTGTGTATTAATTGGCTTGGAACTTGGTCTCGAGCAACCCAGGCGCTCCCTGTTGAGAGCTCGGACGTACCGTCACAAGGTCCAGAGTTCGAAGCATCCGATAGTTGTTCATAAATCGCTAAATAGCGAATTAGAACTAGTTGGGAGGCATCGAAGAATACTACGAATAGCCACATTGCCCCCAAGACCGAAATCCCGTTGTGCTATTCTTTCAAAATTGATCGGATTGTTGGCTTTTCATACCAAAATCTCTCAAGTTCCACAGATCTCGCCCTCAGCCATTCCTGTTCGTCGTATGAAGTTACAGATAGTACCTACCGTTGGAAATGTGCAACCAATATAACAAAAGACTAGTTTTAATTTACAATTTATTTACACCTAAATTCTTCTTTTTTAGGCACGTTTGTGCACAGTTCAACCTCTATACTTCAAAGCATAGGTATTAAAAGTAGAGTAACTAATAGTGTGTAACTTGAAAACGTAGCTGGAGAGCTGCCGTCACCAATTCCAAGGGGCGGGTTGTATCCATCTAAAGATGACAATATTAAGTGTGAAATGGAAACTAATCCCTGAATTTAAAATAAGTCTATTTTACAATCTCCTCATGTTTCTTTCCCGAGTACCGCACCGAGGACATCAGCCTTGTAGGGTAGTTTAGAAAAAAAATAAAATGCCAGAAAATTCAAGTAAGAAGTAGAAAAAAGTTGTTTCAGATTTCAGAACCAAAAACACTACGTAGAATCACGAAGAAAACTCCAGCAATCGCCTTTTAAGAAGCCAAAAATAAAACATTTTCTAGGAATTTACCAACCTAACACGTAGGTAGCAGGCATTGGACAGTCACAAGCTCACAACAATGACAAATGCGGGAGAGAATGCTAAATAAATAAAATTGAAACGAATGGTTTGCAAGGAAAATGAACCATTCGGCGACCCTCCCCTTCCACCCATTTCGGCATTTGGCGCAAACAGAAAGCGTTGGAGCACCCGAACCAGCAAATTTGTGTGATCAAAGTAGCAGGCATAATTATTGAAACTTTACATCGTTTGTGTCATGTAAGGTGGTATGCAATTGGCGGACCCGCCCAGGATTTGTCAACAAAACGGCTTATCGGTATGGGATGGGAAATCGGCAAAAAGTATCGATATTTTTAATCGATTCAGAATTGGATCAAAAGATCGATTTTCTGATAAAATAGTCTTAAAAGTATCAATTGTTTCAAAAATTGATTTGATAATTGATTTCCAAAAAATTATTAGGTAAATATTTTCAATTTTTTAAAATTAAGTAAGTACCTACTGATTGTATATTTTTTAGTAAAGAATTTTTTTTATTTAAAAGATTCTACTATTCTGGAGGAAGTAAGTATTTAAAAAATAAATAAATAAAATAAACAGGAATTATAAGAAACTGCTCCAGTTATCAGTAAGTACACCTGTATAGATTTATGTGTATGGATATTGAATTACCTATTATATTATCTACCTATGCTACCGCCCTTGGAATTCTTTGTTTTCCCTCCACGTCCGACAATTCCTCCAACATGAGCCCATAATCACTGGGATTAAATTACAAAAGTAAATTTTTTTGACACGGGTAATCGGTATTAAAAAAATCAATTCGCGTCTAAAATTGGAACCTGAAAATTGATTTTAAAAAATCGAAAATTCGGAAAAAATCGGAAATCGATTCCCATCTCTACTTATAACTTGGGGCAGCAATATGGCGGAGCGGGCGAGATGTAGGGGTCTCTTTCGTGGCAGATGGCGTCACGCTCCACGACCAAAGAGCAAAAAACCTACATCCGGACTGCTTCGTCATATTAGACAGTTCTTGCAGGTATACGAGGAGCTCAACGAATGGAAATTGGTTTGTGCGCATGCACGTGTATCTTGTTACAAGTAGAGTCATCTCGTAGCACGAATGGAATTGGCCAATTCGTCAACGAGTGGGGCTCCGAATGGACTCCCAAAAACGAAGATAACCTTCGTTGAAGCTAATCGTACTGGCACCATGGATTGAATTGAATTGAAAAATTGCTTGCTCTATTTACAAAAGTAAGTCGGTGTACCACAACAGTATACAACATAAGAATTAGTAGGTACGCGTAATAGGTACAGGAAAGGATAAAGGATCTTCCATAACTAGGTACCTACCTACAACCCAACCCAACTAAATAGTGTCGCTTGTGAATAGCGAAAAATTGATTCCAAATATGACGGTCTATTAGGGTAAGACAACAAAGCTGTGACACCTGGTAATTTATAACGGGTCTCAGGAATGCTCACAACATCGGGTGCCCCAAGCCAGCTGTGGTCCCCGCCTATTCCACCGAACCTGGAGGTAGGTTAGCCTTCCATAATCAGGTCAGTTTCCCTACCATTCACCAAACAGGCCTCATACAGTTCATATACTCGCCATACAGTTCATTTTCGAGTATCAAGAGTGACCCAGTAAGAGAAAATGCTAAACAACAAGAACTTCAAAATCACTACTTGAAATCTACGAATTCAATCAATTCGCACGTTAACGTTATTTAACGTCTCGTAAGTCAACTAGGGTCCCAACTCACACACTCGTACAATACGACTCAGGGGGTTAGCATCTGCTCGTGCTCCCCCCAGTAACATCCTATTAGGAATCCTGACTCGCTACTCGTTTACCTGCAAGAACTGTCTATTGCTGCCCCCAACTCCAAGTGATAAGGCGTTTTGTTTTGCAGAATCCTGGGCGGGTATGCCATTGGCGTGGGACAATGAAGACCTAAGTTTAGGGCTAATATCTTTGATGATAGCAAACTCGTAGATTTATGAAAGTTTTGAGCAGTGGTTTAGATTGGAACTAAATTTTGCACAGCGCAAATACGTAGATCACCAAAAGTATTGCTGCGCACTTTTGTCATAGGAATTCCAATAAAATTAAAGAAATTGAATTGAGTAGGATTAATAGTATTAGCATAAGCCATGATACCAGAACGGTGTAACTGGCTTGATTAGGGACGCTGATTCCGACAACAGGAATTTAGGGTAAATTCATCAGATACCCAAGGACGCAATCAACTCGTGTTAGCAAACATTGGGCAAAAATGAAAACCATAATAATTTCAGCTCAAATTAGGTACCTACTCCAAATCCACACCAATAAAAGTGCTCATATAAAATACTATGCCTCCATGAATCTTTGCTTTCAGCTAGGTGCAGTGTGTGCCCAACTAATGACTAGATATTATGCAACTGCAAGTGACTTTAAAACCAATGCCCTTTTCCCACTGCAATAATCAGATACTATTCGCCTTATTAATCAGTAGGTAAACGTTAGTATGAGTTCTATTAGGTTATTAGGAAACCCCCAGAAAAACAACAGCTCAGTAAATTGAAACAAGCACAAAAAATTTAGCGAGGGAGTAAAGTGTTTAATTTAATTTGTTCTCAATTTATTGTACACAGCCGATTGAAAGGGAAAAAATGATAAAGAAGGGCACCAGAAGCAGTAGTAAACGAAGGGGGAAAACTGTATAGTTTACTCAACGAAACTACAACAAAGTACACAAAAATTTGTAAAATAATCAACACATCATGAAGTCAAGGGTCAAACCTACCAAAAGCAAAGAGTTTACGCAGAATTAGACCTACTACAATGAAGATCAACTAGAGATCCAGAGTTAGAGAAGATGAAATATGGAAGTGGAACTTACCTCTAGCAGTTCGGAAGAGGATTTGCCCAGGCGTGCTAAAGCCGATGGCGTTGTGAGCTCTCAGCTCGATTTTGTACAGCGTCTGTGGCTCGAGGTGTTCGAGGGCGTAGGAGGTTTGCTCGTTGTTTCGGATTTCCAGGGTTTTGCAGTCTTTCACTTCGTTCGCGAGGACATCATTCAATCTTGAGGTCTGAAATAGGATATATTGGTTACGAACAGGATCTGACACCTACTTACATTGGAATTCTCAATAATGCAGATAATCGAGTCTCTGGCAGAGCAAAGGAGATCAAAGAATCTCAGGTTTCTCAGTGTCTGTAGAGGACATCTTACGTTTCCACGGTTACCAACCGACCACAGAACTAGTCGACCCACGTTGGGCGCCATTTTTGCGGTCTTAAAAATTAAACTGCTCGTGTTGGGAATCTATCTCGAACCCACGATGAATCAAATTCTGCGGATAACAGGTTTTTCAGTGGGAAGCGTTAACCACTATGCTAAAAAAAAAAAAAAAAGCTGATAGCGAACTGAGGCTCATTACAAATACCTAATGTATCTACCTAATTCCATTATGTGTTTATTTCTAAAAATGGCATTGGATTGATGATTGACATCTTGGATTTTGGTCAAAGGAAGTAATCTCTACTTGTGCCAAGGTGTCCGCAAATTCACGAGAAACCACATCTCAGGAAAACTGAGGCTGATACATCAGCACATTTAGTTTCCCATGGAAGTACGTTATAGCTATGGTGTTCCTGAGCGTATACATCGGCTGACAGCCTGCTATCCAGGCTTATACGATTAAGGATAAAAAAAAGAGTCAAAGATGAGATAAAACTCGTTATTACAATATTGCAAAGAAAAAGATGTACATGGATGAATACGAACCTTGTATGAAGCATTCTCTTTGAACGAATCTCCATCAGCACGTTTCACCTGTGGAAAAACAAGGATGTTGGTATACCTAATAGGGTAATGTAGATACCTATACCTGTATATTATACAAGGACAAGGAAAGTAGGTTTATCTTACAATCAATAAAATAATCAATAGTTAGGAGCTGTACCTATTCTACAGCTAGGTACTACTAGTACCTAGTAGATCTATTTATCTATAGATGATTGTATCGAGATGCTTACCTCGCTGATAGGCCCAGTAAACTGAAAAATAAAAAATAAACAAGATTACAACTAGTTCCAGTTGATTGGCTGATGCTAATAAATAACTTCAAACTTGTGCAGCTGGAAAAAATTGGCTTTATCTAAAGGAGTTGAGCGAGCTTCTTTATAACGAATTTACGAGCCATTCAAAACATCTGAACTGCCCCCTGCATCCTCTGCCCTATAGGTGCCTACATTAAATATTAAAGTTGGCCGATAGGTACCTAAATTAAATATTAACATTGGCGATTGCGGGCAGCAAAGGGGAGTCAAAACTATGGACTGCCAACTTAGTGGGTATGGATACCTAGATGATGATGATGAATACGCCTTGATTCTGTGATAAAGCTTGAACGCAACTAACGGGAGGTTATCAACTCGTCCACCATGATAATTGCTTCACTGTTCATCGCGACAATTTGATGATATCCAACCTCTGACACCTAGCAGGGTTCACCTCTTGTTTCCAGCAGAGAATTCAATGCCTAGTTCTCAGGAAGACTAATTGATTTGGATCGATGTGGTATCACTAGGTGACCAATGAAGTGATAACTTACGATGCAATACTCCAGATCGTATCTGTCAATATATTCGCCGTTGTCCGCGGGTTTTTTCCACCTGATTTCGAATCGATCGCCGTACGAACTCTCCGCAAATCGATTGGGGGGCGTCGCCAAGTTGAGGATAGTGGGTTCCTCAGGGTTGGAGCGACGGGGCATCGTGGTGTGCAGAGGTGCCGCCCACGGACTGTAGCCGACTTCGTTCAGAGCGGAAAACCTGAAGTGGTAGGTTGCCTGGGGGATCAGGTGCTCTATGATGTAGGCAGCGTCTGAAACAGATCATGAGTATGACTTCGATGCGAAAGCTGAATGAGCGATTCCAAAAGGGTTCTATTCCAAATGTACCACATGACAGTACATCTCCGAAAAATGAACTTCTGAGTTTTTGTTCCATCGGAAAGATTTTGACGAGCTCTGCACAAGGGTCGTAGTGGATCAATGGTAGTTCAAAAAGTGGCCGCTATATGGCAGATAAACTGCTGTGGGCCTGAATGGTTTGACTAGTACGGTTTGCGGGAACAGTGATTCATCTGCAGTCTTGTTCTAGAGGTCATCTAGGACTAGAGATGTACCCGTGCAACATGTACGAATTTTAAAATACCACAACAAACACCTTACTTATGTACGAAATAGTTTAGTATATTTTGATCATAAGTCTACTCTACCCTTCAGAATAATCTTTGATTTTAGGAATGTTTTTAGACAGATTCCTGTAGTTCAACTTGAGATAAATGCGTATGTAGGTCGGTATGAACATTAATGTAGGTAGGTAATTATATCGCTCTGGGCACTTGAGGACGTTTTACATGTAGTGTTTCCCCGAAAGACGCTGATAGCTCGTTTGAAGAGACTACGAGGTTTTTTCAAAAAACGCAAAGTCCCGTCAGAAGGTGAAAAAAGCCTGGTTTCAAAAATCCCCAACAGAGTGCCGGACCCATCTGGTCACCCCACCGACCGCAACTCAGGCAACACTGTAGGGAACCTTTTTCCTAGCTTGACAGCAAGTTTTTTGATCCAGCGAAATTGTTTCAAATTTCACCTATTTTACCCACATTTTGAGTGATTTGAAAGTTGTTTTTTGGTGCAAGTAAGTCCAGTGCATCGAACAAAATGGAAGTACAAGTTTTATTTTATATTTTACTCGTGGATTTAATTCAGGTTTTGTCGTCATGAATACAAGCCAAAAAATCAATTTCTTACCGACAGGCCAAGTTTTATTTTGTGCTTCAGGCCAGTTCTGATTCTCCAATTTGTACTGTGCAACGTATGCCTTGATTGGGCGTCCTCCGTCAGTTCTTGGCTCCACAAAATTGAATTTCACAGTAGTGGCTACGAAAAATAAATAACATACAGAACAATGTAGATACTGATTTGAAGGTAATTTGAGGTAGGTAATAGGTTACTCTGTGAGTGCTTACCGGTGATTACTTCGAATTTAGCTTGTTGAACTTCTTGAGGATGGTGGGCCTCCATGAGCCTGATATCATGTCTGGCTTCTCCGTGGATGTTTCTGGCTAAGCAAGTGTACGCCCCATAAAATTTCGTGTCCGTGGGAGTCACCTAAATCATGTTGGAAACAAATTCCGGCCATCAATTTTGATCTACTGCAATGATGCATCTATTTGTGTAGGTACTTGTCTATTTATGTACTCACCAATATTGAACTTTGTGGTCCTTTGTTGTATATGAAGAAGTTGGGATCTCGCTGAATCATCCTTTCGTTCAAGTACCACGTTATTGTCGCATTAGGGATGGAATCGGCGATACAAGTGAGGTTCACAGGTCTGTGATCCCAAGACCAAGAAATGTTCATCGGAGTGTGGGCGAAGCTCGGGGGGAATTCCACAGTGATGTGTCCGTTGCTGGTAACGTTTCCACCCTACACAGAGGAGATAAGGATCTTCACGTACAAAGTAGGTATGTTATATACCGTCAAATGCCCACAATAGGGACAAGCTCCTCAATAGGGACAACCTCTTCAGTAGGGACAGAATTAGAAAAACGAGATCTTATCTGCCCCCACGATAGTGTGCTGTACTACAATTCTGACTTCTGTGTGTAAACATACTCGTACCTTCAAGATGTTCTCTATGGATGCTTGTACCTATGAAAACCTCTAAAAACCTGTCCCTATTGTGGGCCCGGTGATAGGTATTGTATTCTTTGAACCTTACAGGTGCGATTTTGACAAGATAATTCACAAGGCCAACAACCTCATTCAGTAGAGTTAATTAATGGTGGTGGATCTTGGGAGTTGATTATCTTGTGAAGCTGTCATTCTGTTAAAATTCTGTTGCAAATTTTATAGCATTTTTTAAGCAATGCCCTAACCATTTCGTGCAGAATTTTACTTTTGAAGGAAAGGGACCCATTGTCATGCAAAAAATCTCAGTAGAACCAGCAAGTAAACCATGAAAACTGTTGAATATACCAACAGATGTTTATGTCACCATGAAGAAATTATCTAAGAATGGGACCTATACCAAGCATATCTCTACAGACCTTGTAACTGAAACAGATCAGAGCTTGATCGTCGGATCTATCTAAAACTGAAGAACTCAATCAACATTAACTACCATTTTTCTCCTCATGTTCATTCCGTAAGTCTAAACCTACCTTATTCCTGGCGATACACTCGTACAACCCATCATCAGTCGTTGTCAAGGGAGTGATGGCGAGTGTGCCAATAGCCTGTTGTCTTTCTCTGTCCTCTCTCTGATGCACTACGATCCGCTCGTCGTTCGGTTGAAGTCCTGCGATCATTGGAGTTTCAGAAGACAGTTTCCTGCACAACAGATAAATGAGGTTATTTAACGTGATTAAAAGATCAAACAATAAAATACCTACCGACTTGTATTTGCATAGGATGTATTGGACATTAATTTTGCATCAGTTTGCACATAGACTGCCGCGGATTTTAGGGTGGTTTTAGAAGATCAATTTTCCTTTGGGGTCAGGTTGACCCCGATCCCGTCGGGACTTAAAAAGTTAGGAACTGAGTGGATTTCCCAACTCCACCAGCAAAGTTTCCCAACTTTCAAAAAAACGCTGCAAATGATTACACAACGGTTCATTATTTTC
>JAEMON010000008.1:21988419-21999115 GCA_030264115.1 Lygus lineolaris | reverse complement strand
GGGGAACTCGGCAGCGCCAGGAGCGCCTCTATTGTGCACTTGTTGAACTAGCATGAGCAGCGCTTCGTGGAGAGTTCCGGTACTACGATGGTGGATGTACCCCTTGAGATGGAAGTTGGGAAGCTCAGCGGCGCCAGGGGCGCTTTCAGCTTGAGTAGTGCCTTTTTGGAGAGTATCGGTACTACGATTGTGGATGTACCCGAGAAAGTGGAAGTTGGCTCTCTTAGTTCCTGGTGTATAAGGCTAGTGCATGCCCTGTAAATTGCTTAATACAGAATTACTCAATTCATAACAAAAAGGAGGATTTGTACTAGAGTTTAGGATACAATTGTCGGCTATTATATAATTTCGAATATACTTGAAAGTAGGCATTAAATAGAATTTAGAATACAATTTTACATTTATGATTCGAAGCTGAATTAAAGGTTAACATTGCGGAATTAAATTAATACTTGCTGACAGATAATTATCGTGTATAAAAGATATCGTTGAATTTTAGGAGTGGCTAGGTCGGATTACCACAATATTAAAAAATCATCAAAGGGATTATTAGTAGGTACCTGCACAATCCCTGAAAATTCCATCAAAATCGGATGAATATTGTCGAAGTTATGAGAGCTCCAAGCTTGCGATGCGCAGTAAGCACCACTGATCCGATCTTGATGAAACTCATACGGCATTATCGAATCTCCGATGCTAAACTTTCCTCCAAATTTGAGCGGAATCGGACCATTAGGTCGCGATAAATTGATGTTTCAAGGATTTCTTGTTTACGCATGCGCAGAACCTACTGTTAGGCGGCTGGTAATGAATTTCATAGGGGACCATCAGGGGGCTAGCCCACATAATCCCTGAAAATTTCATCAAAATCGGATGAAAAGTGTTGAAGTTATAGGTACGTGTTGCAAGGATTTCAAGTTTTGCACATGCGCAGTCGATACCGCTGATCCGATCTTGATGAAACTCGTAGGGTACCATCAAACCTTCAATCTTCAAGTACTTCCCAAATTTGAGCGAAATCGGACCATTAGGTCGCGAGAAATTGATGATTCGAGGATTTCACTTTTACGCATGCGCAGAGGCTTCCATTGGTCAGCTGGAGATGGATTTCATAGGGGACCATCTAGGGCCTAACCCGCGTAATCCCTGAAAATTTCATCAAAATTGGATGGAAATTGTGGGAGTTATGCGTGTTGCAAGGATTCCCGGACAGACAGACAGACAGACACGAAACCAAAATTGTTCAGAAAGCTCTAAAACGTAAAACGCGAGTTGAAATTTTGATTTTGGAGGTGAAAAATTTTTCACATCCCAAAAGTGAAAACAATGCTTCCGCTACCTTGGTAGACTAGGAAGCAATAACAATATTATGTATTCAAACGATCAACATTTTGATATATTACGAATCAGTAGATCAGTAGATTACGAATCCTTTTCTTCAAATTTCCCCAAATTGTCCGATACTTATAACCATGCATGGGAACATTTAGAAGCCAAACCAACCTTCGCGTAATGAGAATGCTAAATAATTCATACAATCAAAACATGAAAGAAAATTCTATTAATAAGCGAATTAATAGAACTACATGAAAATCAGACTAACACACACATAGGAACAAGGCAAAACGAATAATATACACAAGTGAATCCATGATGTCCCTAACTAAACTTTATTTTCCGTTATTATTTATACAAGGACTCATAGGAGTACCCACTAATTAGGCTGAGGAAGACGGCGATTTGTATTTGATGACCAACAAAACGAAAGAAAGTTGTGAAATAAGGTCTTTGGAGAGGAACTGGTAATGAGATGGAGCAGTTTTGGCAGAAATTGATGGTTTTGCTTAGTCCTTAAAACTGTTGCATTTTTCCTTCTTATTGAAAATAACCAAAAATCAAAAATTTCAGTTGAACTTTTTCTACGTCTGCGGTCTGTCAGAACTATTAAGGTATCATTTTTTGAATATAATTAAACACTTTGGGTAGATCGGAAATAGTGTCCAGAGGGTAATTATTGAGTGATCGGGAAGTTTTTGATTGACAAGTTGGTAACACTAAGGGTCGCGGGTTAGAAAGCGACGTGAATTCATTTTCCCATTCGCATTGTTGTAGGTTGGAACATCGTCAAACCAGTTTTTCGATAGACAATCAGAGAAAAGGATAAGACTGCAGCTAGTGCATGTTACTGAAAGCTCATCGAAAGTTGAGAACTTTCGGGAACTAGGAGGTTCATTTTGGCGTTACTTCCCCCTATTGAGATGTGAAGTCGATGGTTTTCCGTAGAGCCCTCGTTAAAACTTTATAAAATAGGGCTAGGGACGAGGAAAATGAGAACTATAGCGCTGCAAGCGAAGGCGATAAATAGACTTCAGATGGGTGAAAGGCCCTTGGACGGTGCCCTCAGGGCGATGTTTGGGAGACACTCAAGAGAGAAGACGTTCTTTGGACTGTCCAGATCTCCCACTTAACTCGTGTAAACAAGCTAAGTGCATGTCCTCGAGTTGCGTGTATCTGAGAGCCCGTCCACTTTTGAAACTCTTTCCTATGGGGTCATTTTGAGTAAACAGGCCAGAGCCACAAGAGGTCTTCGAAAGGTTTTCTGAAGTAGAAGATGAGTCACTGCAGTCATTTTTTCAAGTCTGACATTTCGATTCACATAGGATCTACGAGTATAATATAAATATTATAACTCTTTTATAGGTTTTTATTAGGTTTTCTAGGCTCTATAAACAAACAAGGAGGCGCCTGCAAGAAGGGTCCATCCTCCAGAAGGCCTTTTTTGCGTAAAACGCCTTAATGTCTTCCTCGTGCTCTAGGGAAACTGTGGTAAATATTTCACTTCAATTGGTCAAACTTATTTTATTTAAACGTTTGTTGTCACTATGTTATTTTAATCACGTTATTGTCATATTTTTTTACACTAGGTACTGTTCCATTAAACTTTTTATTCAAATGAGGACCTACTTTGAAAAAAAGTGGATTTCCACCTTCTTATTACCTAGAACATATATATACGATACATGGGTATCTACCAGCTACAACTGTCAAGGAACTAGGTATGAATCTCTACAAAAAGTAAAATAAATAATATTTATCATGAAGATACGTACCTGAATGATTACTATTTTTTACAAGATATCGATGGAATTGTAGCATGTTCAAGACCTGTTATGCAAGAAGGGCCTTTAAATTTGGGGGAGCAAAAAGGGCCTATCAAATTTTTTTGAGGTAACATTATTTTGACTACTGGTAAACTGAACTTTTATTCTTAGTATCAGGGACCCTTCGTGAATTGTTGAGGGATTTCATTTCACTGTAGCAGAAAAATGGAAATTAATAATGATTTCTGTGGAAGTGTGCAAAAGCTTTGCTCAGCAGAATCTGAAAACTCACTTTTTTGTAGAAGGGCCCTTATTGCAGGTGCCTCCTCAAACTCAAGAGCAGCGTCTTCGCCGTAGTTCTTCCTATTTAGAATCACTCCAAGCCCCAAGAAATTAAAAATCCGTAATTTCATGTTACGGAAGTAGTAGAATGGTTAGTAAATACCTATGAAGGTAAATATCACCACTAATGTTATTGAAATTGCTCTGTTGGGAAAGCAGCCAGGATGAAATCAAAATAGATGTCTATTGATATTTCGGACCCGCTAGTATTCCTCGTTTTACAAGGAATTGACCAAGACATACCAACGGGAACCAAAATTGTTCAGGATGCTTTGAAATGCAAAATGCCGGTGCAAATTTTGATTTTGGAGGACACATTTTTTTATCGACTTTATCCACGAATATAAGGTTTGTAGCTACCAATGTCTTCAATAATTTTTGGAAACAAAAGTTTACGTCATCTCGTTGAATAGGTACGTTTTAGGGTGACAAGGGCCTCACGGTCCAAACGTTTCCAAAAAAAGTGAGGTTTTTCAGAAAACGAACTTGGGAAAGCAACAAACCTTCCTTCTGGTTGATGCTTTCAGGCGGACAAAGTTAAAATTGAGTTGTTTACTCGCCGATCCCTGGTCCTTCTGATATGTCTAGCGTGAAGACTGAACTTCGTTTGAGTGAATATGTAAATACCCTTTGGAGTCTTTTCTTTTAAAGGGTCCGGGGACTTAACAAGTTAAGGGCCTCCTTGTTGTTGGAAGGTGCTTATCAAAACTTGCCGTTTCCAAGGCTTCCTTATTCAAATCTCGGTACTTTCTCCTCCCTCTTCGCCCTTTCGCATCCGAGTAAACGCAGTTTCCTGCTGTCTTGATTGCTGCCTCTCATTACTGAAGCTGCTTGAAGGAGTATTTGGGAGACTGTTCTGCTGGTTTCTGCGTGAACCGCAAACCCCTGAGGAGCCAGTTTTGGGTTCCACTCCCGCTCTTATCTCGGAGTTTTCGGAGTTAAATCAACCCCTATGTCCGGGGGTTTGTAAGGAAACTCTAACCCTTTCAACTCGTCTTCAGGCGTTCCCCCAAATATTTATTGCTTGCACACGCCAGTCGACTCATTGAAACGGCACACAGTGGTCCCAATTTGGAAAAAAAATTAGACGTTAGATTCTTAGGGCAAAACTTTTGCACTGATTCAAAATATACCCCAAAAATAGCAAATTAGCTCGAAATCAACCAAGAACCTGGAAAATACACATCTCTGACCATTGGAGAAATCCATCGACCCCTTTCGTTGATAATAAATGTGAAATATCGGGAAAAAAGGGCAGAAACAGTAATCACTCGCCTCTATTGCCAAACTTTCGGAAAGTACTCGTATAATACCTTCAGCAATGAAACGAACATGTCTTAGACATTTCGCAGTAAGTAGGTACTCATGTTTTTGACCATTGGAACTGCCTGAAATTGTACTTTGAGAAAAGTTGAAGACAGACCTTCACATTCTGCGTGGAATGAGATCAACGCCAGCTCACCAACACCGTAGTAATAATTTTCGGTGATTTTTCAAAGTTTTCCGTGATCACGAGTTTTTCAGTAAAATGTGGAAGGTAACTTTTTGAAAACGTTGAAAAACCACAAAAAATCATTATTACGGTTTTACTGAGCTATAGAGTTAGTCTCATTCGACGCAGAATTTGATAGTCTACAACTTTTATTCCAGAAAACAACTATATTGGGCAGTTCCAATGGTCAAACATTCTCAGCAAATTTTCTGGGTTTTTTCATGATTCAAAGGTGATAAAAGCTAATGAAGGTATAAGGTACAAGAACATGAGGTTCATTCGGAATCAGCGTGGAATTTCCTCTAGGAATCGCTCATCAAATAATTATTATCGAAATACTTACATCATTTGGGTTCACTTTGCAGCGACCGACGTTTGAATCGTTTCAAGCCTCATAGGTTGCCTATTGGAACAAATTGTTGTCAATATGGTTCAGCCTATTAGGTGCTACCAGCTGAAACAAGGATTCATTCACGAAATAAGAAACACACAACAGTCAACGGTTACCTACTTCTTGTTCCCCAAGTTATTTCTTTCTGCCCGCCTTGATCACAAGAATGTCCAAATTAAATAATTAAAATTCAACAGGGCTAAAATGTTCATCTGCATGATAAACGAGGGCGAAGGCGAGCGAAAATGACAAATATTCAAGAGGAAGGGGAAGTCCGGGAAGGCTTGCGAGGGAAATTTTTACTTGCCACCAACTTGTTGAGACCTCTAATAATTCAGTTAGCAAGAAGTATTCGATGCACGTCCCACTCACTCTATATAAACTTCAGGTTCTAAATCATAAGACAATGACCCCATTCCTTTGCACCGCTCGTAAATCCGCCCTTTTAGCCCTCCGGATGAAAAACATTTCATCGCGAAATAACCGACGTTCAAGTTGGATGGCTTATCCAAGGTTTAATATATCAACGAAGAAATGAAACACTTTGCTTGAATCAGCCAAGAAAAAATAACCGTGTCTCTGAACATCGTCGCGAATGTTTCCTCGCTTCCGTTTAATTCGTGTTCTGGCAACCGTCATTTTCCGGTCGAATAAACCATGGAGAAGGGAAAAGGGGTCACTTCAATTTGTGTAAGAGTCGAGAGATTTATTGCTGTTTCAATCCTGGTTCGATCCGGTGGTATGGTTGAAGGAGTTCGCCTCCCGGAAAATGCGGTAATAATCCGGAATAAATTCTCCGTAACGGCGCTGAGAAAGCATGATTTTAGACGTCTGCGCCGATAATTTGCAATATTCCGCGGTAGTTTATGATGAGCGCAGTGCTCCTCTGTTGTAAGTCGATTAAAATAGTGGCCAGGTAGTGAAATGGTAAGTAATTACTTATTACGAGGAGCCTAAAAAACAAAAAGAGTACAAAAGCGGAAAATCATCTAAACAATTATGTTTTCGGATTCTATGCAAGTATGTATCTTGTATGTAGAACATCAATTTTGAGGGGCTCTAAACAATGTTTTTATTACTCAATTCCAAAGGTTTATAATCGAAAATGGAAACAAAAATTCATTATTCTTAAACCACCATTGGATAGCTCATTGTAACACGGATTCAAATATGATAGCGAGAAACGCACAACACAGTTTTTATCAATGAAGCTTATGTGTATTATTTCTTATATCCGATTTGAGCACGATTTCCAAGGTGATCAATTCTTCACCAATTTTTTTTGTTAAATCATCTTTATTGTCACAACTGTATATATGTACACATCACTCTGTTAGTTAATTTTAACCATAATCATATAATACATCACAATTACCTGAAATTATAAAGTAGATATAACACAAAATGCGAAATACAAACTATACACAAGCACCCTGGATACAACTATATACTACTCGTATTTAAGTAGATCGGATTGAATTTGAATCGAGAGTTACCTATTACTGAAAAATGTTAAAATTATAGAAAATTACGACAGAATATTCCATTTTAAAACAGAAGGAAGGAGTGTATACAGACATCATTCCAAGTGTTTATTCTTGGTTTCATACACGAATCATCTGCTCAGATAGAATCATCGATCAAGAGGTACGGATACGATACGCACTGGTACTCAGTGAATAACGTATGTAGTTTCAGTCGGAAACGGACTGGTATGATGGTTTTAGAAAGGGTTATACTACTAGTTGTTATTAGTCAGTCGACTATACACGCTTGACATGCTAGTTAGGAGGGACCTGTAATTCCTTAATGTTCCCCGAGTGAAAGGAGAATCCTAAAAATATAACGAAATCACTAATGACCGATGAATTGGACTGATTACCTGGGAGTTGAACCCAAGACTTATGAACCCCTACGAGTGGGGTTGACAACGCCTGAGTTCCAATGTGTCCTCCAGGTGAAACTCTTACGTTTCATGGTACGCCACACGGTTTTAGCGAATTTCCGAAGAAAATGAAACTATTGCAATGGGTTCAACATTTTAGTAGGTAATGCAAATTTTTGGAAATTTTCTTCAAGAAAATCCGTTTCAGGCCATTTTAAAACGATTTCTGAAATTTAACACTTTTCATAAGTATATATATATGTGCGTCACTCCAGACAATAGGTATCTGACCGAGGAATCGAGCTAAAAATCCGAAAAAATTTCAAAATGTTAAAAATTACAAAAGAAAGGATGAGTTCGTGGGCCAGAATTTTCGGAGTACTCCGAGGGTTCAAATTTTGAAAATGTAGTATCAAAAATCGCTATAAAACGCGTCTTTTGAAGTTTTTTGTGTAAATTACCATCTTAAACATATGAAATATTCGGAATCAGCGTGAAATTTCGTATAAGAATCACCCACCAAATCGCTTAAAATTATTATTTAAAAATTCGCTCATCAAATGCTGCATGAAAGGGACTTTTGAAAAGCTCTCCGTTGGATCTACAGTTTGAATGCACGTATATCTTCCATTGCCAATTGAAAGAACAATCAATATGCCAAAACCGATTCACCTATGGCATGGTAGAAGTAGTTGTTAAAAGCATGGCCAACCCGAAAAAAACAGCTGTGAAACACATCGGTAATGGTTCAATTCACCCATTCAGGGAGTCTCGATTCAGCAACCCTAATGGCCTCATTGGTACCATTTCTCACATAATAGCTGGTCAACTATCGAAAATAGGGCGCCGCGTGGGCGAGAGGTTATGAACTCTACCAAATAAAACCGGAGATAGCATGAGGTAATAAAAACAGCAGGAAGTGAACTCCCGGTAGCAATACAGAGCTGAATGAGAGGGCTGAGGTAGTAACGGGAAACCCACAAAACCGACGCAAAACAATGAATCTCAGATAGAACGGAATGACCCTGGTGAGGGCGGCTACAGAGGGATACAGTCCACTTCGTACTCGGAATCACCATTGTGAGCGTTTTGTTTTTCGCGCGTGAATCCCCTCACTTGGGAATAATAGGCGAACGAGGGTGGACGTAAATGCAACGATTTCGAAGATTTAGGACCCTCTTTGAAAGCAATCGTCAAAATGCAGGTGGACTTTGTACGATCAAAATACTGCAAACGTGAATTACAGTCATGTATAGCAGATGAGCTTACTGTTCGGCATTCTTTTCATAATAACCTGATTTTAGAGCCACTTTGAATTGAGGTGGGATTAAGTACCGACAACATAGTCAAGTAGAGTATGTGGCGATCTTTCAACATGAATGTAACGGTGATATTATTACAAAACTCTTCGACTCTTCCTCCAGCTGTGAATGATTATTAGAAAATGTTGAAAACTCTTCATCAACCATACTTTTACCAAGATTGATATTTTTTGGTTTATTATTTTCAATAATGAACCTTTGGAATCGAGCACGAAAAAAACATTTTTAACCTCCCCCTCAAAATTTGAGGTTTTACGTTTCAAGATACGTAGAATCCAAAAATTGAATTAAAGAAAATCCGTCCGTCCGCCTAGAAAATAGGGGATGAAATATTCAAAACGCCCTAGCTCGAAAATTTCAAATAGGAAGGTGTATTTTTTCCATCGATTTAAAATAGAACACAATTTTTAGCGTCGAGTGAGACCTTGCGGAGCGTTTTAGGACCAACCGTTCGCTCTCTGTAAGGACTTAAGGGTTGAACGAAAAAAAGAGCAGAAACACGTGTGTGAATGGCAATTCTTCCCGAATAGGCAAAATCTCCGTTCAAATATCAGCTGTTCAAATGCAACTTTCTTTCGATTCCACCAAACCAAGTTTGTTGTTTATTTTCAGAACCTTCCTTAGTTACTTAATTTCATTAAGAATGAAAGAGAACTCTCCGATAATAATTATTACAAGAAGGTACCTACTCATTGTCGCCAAGAGATGATTGTGAACCTCGCGGTAGGTGGGTATTTTATGTCAATAGGATCTTTGTAGATGGGCGATCTATACAGAAAATAATGAACCGTTGTGTAATAATTTGCAGCGTTTTTAAAATTAATTTCAAGCGCTGAAGACGCAAAATGGGGATGAAATGATACGATTCTGACTGTTCAAAATATTTGATGAGCTAAAATTGTAGAATTGTAGAACAGCTGTATATGAAATTTTACAGCAAACAAAACGCGTTTATTACGTTTCACGGATTGTTGTGGAAAATTAAATTCTGGGTCGATTGGTAACCGTAACATGCAAGTAGCATAAGAAAATAAAGATTTACAAGCCGAAAAATACAGTTTTCATCATTTAATGATGATTAACAGGACGGTTTAATTTTTTTTCCGTCACGACATAAAAAAAGGTTACGGAAAAAATATAGCACCTTCGAGTGTTAGGGAAACCAGGTGGTTGTGTTTGTTTGTAATTGATGTATAAAATTTGATTTATTTTTTGATGTATGTGATTTGTATAAGATGAAAATGTTCGTTGTTACGCTTCGGAGTTGAATGGCGTAAAATTAATCATTATTAAATGATCTGACTGTATAACCGTAGGTCTACAGTCTGTTTTTTTCCTTAAAAAAGGACAAATTTGATCCTATAAAGAAAGTTGTAAATAGTCAAAAATTTTACGTCCATTGATCACCTAGAGCCGCAGAATATTGTGTAAAATAATAGTGATATGGACTTTAACGGGCTTAACTTTTTTTTCTGGTTACATAACACTCCCGAAACGTTTCGTAGGTAATCTGGAAAGTATTATTGATATTCATTCAAAGGATGTTTTTAGGACATTTTACAAAAAGGTTCAATTGCCCAAAATTGCTTGTCAGAGCGTCGTGGAATTTTGAAGATTTACCTACCAAACGCGAATCTAGCAGTTGAAACGTCTAGGAACAATGGTTATTAAAAACGTTTCATTCATGCTATTTGACTTAAGGAGCTATTTGATTCAAGGAATCACTTTCTGAAAATTTTGGACAGTATTCAGCAATTAAAATCCGAAATTTAACCATTGAATGAACTTGAATTGCAGCAAAATCATATAATTTACTTTGAAGAGGAAGATAGGGTTTCCTTCACGACTGTTTAACGTTTCTTGATCATTTCGTTTTGCGCTTTGGTAGAAGGTGTACTGCAGTTCACGAGATGATTGAAATCATACTTTCACTCATCGACATTACAAGTATTTTTTCTTTCGCCACTGGAGCGAACAGAAGGAATGAAGCGCACTGAATACAAACAGCGTACAGGTAAAAGTAGGTACTACCATCTTGATAAGGTAGTTTCAAAGGAGTCATATGCACCAACTACCCCCTCATCGAGTATCCTTGCAACGATGACGTCATCAAAATTAATTAAAAATTGTCTCGCGCGAAATCCTACCTATCATTCATATATG
>JAEMON010000008.1:21957563-21974675 GCA_030264115.1 Lygus lineolaris | reverse complement strand
AAGACCATTTTACATTGACTTTCACCTCAACAAGTAGAGACCATGATCTCACAGTTAGACCCGCGATAAGTGCAACGCTACTTTGATGTGAACCTTGATCCAACCATGAATGATTCTCCGGTTATAATCGCGATAAGAGATCAATGGGTACCCTCAATAAATCATGAATAGCTTGGAAACCTCGCTGACTGAAATAACCGTGAAGTGGATTAAGTGCCTATAACTAACAATTTTTAAACAAAACATTGAACCTCGTTTACTGAACATTATTTTCATTGAATCTCGGTAAATGAAAAACCTCACTAGAAATATAGGTGAAACCCTTCTCGACAATATACATATTTCAGTTCGCAGTTAAGGGAGGGGGGGGGGGGGGGGGGTATAATCAGGACCAATCCACAAAGTTCCCCCACCCTTCTAAAAACAGAAGTGAAAACCTCGATAAATGCAAAGGAGACTCTGTTCCCTTGCGAACGCACTTATCGAGGTTCAACTGCACGTATTTTAACGATCATTCCCGATTAAAGAAATCCGACTATAAATCGTTCTGGTATCGTTGAAATCGTCACAAAAAGTTCGAATGCATCAAGTTCGAATTGTACGAGAAAGCAAACAGATTGAGAGTTGACTCAATAAATAATGTCACAAAGGAGACCGATTTCACAAACAGGCCAGTATAAAAATTGGAAAGGAATTTTTGGGCTCGCTCGCCGGAAAATTGAGTGAATGTTTGTGTTTTTGGAACTAGAATAAGACAAACTTTACCCCAATTAAATAAAAACGCTTGTGCGCCGTAATTACATTAGAAAACATTGAAAATATTAAGTAAGAGTTACAAAAATCTCAGAACTTACGAATAGGAAACTCCTAAATATAATATGGTTGGCCATGTTTTTAAAGCAAACTGGCAATGAAAAGCTACTCGGCAGAATGAAAACGTTCCGGGACCGTATAATTCGTTTATTTAGTTATTCAGATAAGCCGGAATTAGAGGAGCCTTTTCCGATGACCTAATCATCCGGAAGTTATCTGAGAAGCCTATTAAAAGCGGAAGTTGACGGAAGCCCAAGTTATTTCCTGTGGATGAAGTTTAAGAGCCGCTCCAGAAAGGTATAAGGTAAACTTGGGGGTAATTGACGTTTTGGCGAAAGAAAGTGGAAAACTCCAGACGATGGGATGATGAGAAAGGAAAAATTTACTTCAATTTACTGAGGCTTACTAAGGACTTGACCTCAACGTCATCTTGACAGAGCGAATATTGGGAGCCTTGTTGAATTCAACTTGATGGTCTAAAAATTGTACTTTTGAGTTGTGGTGAGCCTTAATCTAGTAATTTATGGAATTCAAGTAAATTCGGAATCGGAATTCATTTTTTTCTCTCCTTTTACGAGAAGCCAAGGCTTACAACTGAGGTTGTACCTGCTTCGTGATGAGAAATTAAGAGTATACTTTTTTCGCAAACAGGGGAAGAAAATATCCTCAGCCAGTGTACATTCATGATGTGACTAGGTAGGTGATGGCTATGTTGTTCTTTGATTGGGCAGGACAACGATTAGAGAGACCAGAGATTCAAGTTTCATTCTCTCGAAATTTGTCAAAATCGTTTGATATATTGTAGGTGTATCGATTTTGGAAGCTTGTTAAATTTCTGTAATGCGATACAAATAAGTTATAGAATTGGAACCGACGTAGGAACCTATGGAAATTCCGCTGTAGGTACTTTGTGGCATGTCAGACATAATATGATCAATTTAATTGACAAAAAAGTAGAAAGATGATAAATAGCAGGTGCGGAGCTGCTCATTATTTTCCTTATCCATAAAGTGCCGAAAAATGGTGTTTCAGAGGTCACGCCCCTCTTACTACTATATATTGGAAATTAGGGGTATATTATCATTCGCTCCTTTGGAAAGTGTAACTAATTTAGTTTTTTAATTTAGTAACTAAATTAGTTAATTTCATCAAAATTCCTCGAGTTATTGATAGAAACAGTCGGAAAAGTGATACTACACTCGGCCATCCTTAGTCCAGAGACGTTTGCAGCTAAAAACCATTCCCCGACACAAACCAGTCGTAGTGTCGTGGTTTTTAGCTGTTTATGTCTATAGACTGAAGATAGAAGAGAGGCCGAATATAGTTAAATTTAACTTAATAAAATATAAAACTCATAAACACAGTACAGGGGTCATTTTTACTGATTTTGGTTGAATTTTGATTACTACTGCTGATGCCTAAATGTTTTATAACAACCCTTGTTAATATCTGTGCGTGTACAAAGGTTTCGTGTCGGGAAACCCTCTTCTAATCGACAGTGTCATTACCTCGATCGGGGACTTGGAGGTTTTCTATTTACTTGGGGCGAGTGATTACCTTGTCGGTGTTAATTTGAAAGCCAGCTGATGCGCCAACTGTTCGCCGAGGACGAACGGTCCTTTGTTAACACCGTTAACGAAATTGCTGCCTCCAGAAACCCGTCTAATTGATTGGGGGTCGGGATTTCAGACCGTATCCGGATCAATGAAGGAATGACCCAGGAAGGAAGAACGCGATTTGTGGCTTCGCTGGCGGATCAAGTGTTCTGCCAAGCGGAAGGAAAAAAAAAGGAATTTCCCCTGTTCAGAAGTGACGTCACAGTTCTTCCCTATGAGTCGGACCATCTGATTTACGGCGGTTATCTCTGTGGCGATAACACGAGGAGAGACCCCCCGCTTCAATAGGGAAGACCCTCCAATTTGTCCGTAGTTGGACCAGGCAGAGGGTCTGGGGTAGGGACCTACCCCAAAAGGAAAAATAGCAATTACGATCCGATGTGGATCGGAGGGTCGGAGTTGATGTCCCCAAGCACATGACTTTCTATCTCTTCGGAGGGTTCCCGATGGCGTTATCTGGAGTTTCAGGATTCGCTATGGACAACGGAACTAAAGTTGGGACTCAATGATATGGGACCGGATGGTGTTTTAATGTTAATTCTGGGGTTATGGGGTAACACATTCGGGCAATAAATACTACCCTCCAACAATGTGTAACATTGTATGTTAGGTGTACGAGTATTATACTGATATGAGATCGGACGGGAGATGTCATGGATGTATCTATGAAATAACTGCGTTATTCGACCCAATACATCTAATCTCCACAGACACTCTTCTCTTCTTCAAAGTGCACGATTTTTGTAATGCATTTAAGCTGTACGGAAAGGCATAACTGGTCAAAGTTGACCGATAGTGATTATTTGTGAACTGATGTTGTTGACAACGTGAGTGCCTATAGGTACCTATACTATGTGCTCTTCCTTCAACAATTTCAACCATTATACGCCAACCGAAGTGCGTTGTCCAAAGCTTTAAACCATCCCCAGTGTTCGAATAACAGCACAAGCTATTCTGGCTCTTATAGGCAGCCATGGATCATGGTTGAGCGCCTGTCCAACTACATCTATGGGGGAAACCAGAGGAGTGACGGGAGCTCTTCTTGTTTCGCAAACTGACGGGGATTTCTTTTCATTTCGTCTTCTGCTCCAGATAATACTGCAGCGGATGAGTCAGGAATGTTAGAAAGATCATCAGCCAAATATTGTTTCTCTCTGACGCTCCTAAAGGTACACTCCCTGGCATGCCAAGCCTCTAAGCGCTGGACTGTTGGACTTGGCTGTTGTAAACTTTATGATGGGCTCTCTGATGCAATGTCCCTCCCCACCTCAATTAGCTCTCTCAGAACGCCCCAGGGCTGATTTTGACCTCACCAGTCTCTCAACTCAGTGCTTATTGTAGTGTGAAGTTGCCTCACCTCTAAATTAGAGCATCTCTTAACTTACACATCAACCAGAATTGTGCTTTTATAAAGAAGTACTGAGTAATAGTACTCCTATTAATAAGCCGACAAGAGGAATTGACTTTTGACCAGTTTCAGAATTACCGCCTATCAGTTTCCTTTGCCTATCCAGAGGAAAACGTTTCCAGGATGGATAACAGACGGATATATACCGCCTTCATGCCTCCGTCTCACCTCGTGATTTGCTGGCTTCAGTTCGGGCATGGGTTCATATTCACGAAAAAGTCCCCAGATTCTATACCCAGCTCTCTTCCAACAAAAGAATTAACTTCTCAGTTGCTGTCAAGAGCATCGGTTCATAGCTACGATCACATGTTTGCATAAATTCTTGAATTGATTGCCCAACAAAAAAAAACTTACCTTCCAACGGTCAAGAACCCATATTTTTATGCAGTGGGTTGTTACTATCACCCAAAGTATAACGCCGTTTCTGAGTGTGACATCATTCCCAGGGTAGTTATGTACCTATGTTTGTCAGTTAATTATTAACGAAAATTTGATGATAAAATCCTCCCAATAATTTGACAACCACAAAACTCAATTTAAATAGTATTATTTTTTATATTTTTATGCACGCATTCGAAAGAGATTTACAAAATTCATAAAAAAGGTATCAAAATTGCAGTAAGTGGAGATACTTAAATGGAGCAACCACTGACGAGAATAATTTAGCGGTACATACTAAAGGAACATTAACGGCTGAAGTGAATACCAGTGTCGAACAAGCATCTGCACTGCGGCTCGGCATCTCATTTAGGAAGCTTATTTAGTGAGCGGACGAGGCCTTCGAACAATCTGCTAACCTCCACACACCTCTGCATGAATGCCTTTAATATTCGATAGAATAATTTCATTTAACGGTGACATGCCTCAGTGAGATATTATGGATACATTTTTGATAATTTTTTAACTGGTTTTTAGAAGTTAACAGAACGTTCAAAATATACATCAAATATTGTTTGATAGGAAACTGGTTGCACCTACATTCTACATAGATCGAGTGAAGAAGGTCATTGTGAATGTTGTATAATCCCATTCTCATATTTGTTCCTCCTTCCTAGATACAAGCTAAGGCAAGTTAGGGTATCAAAATCGTGAAATCCTGAGATTTAGGTTGGTACTGCAATTTTCAATTACAGGAACTAACAGTTATCACCTTAGCAGGAAGGATGTTATTCTGAATAAAATATCACGTTGTGTAGTACTATAGGGCGTTGATTTTTTCTAGTCACAAATGGGAAACCTCCAAGCAAAAATCAAGAAACGATATTGAAATATATTTAAATGCAGTATTTGTAACCAAGGACATTCCTGTTTTATTATAAGGCTGACTCGTTAAGGACAAACAGCAACGAGCTGATCCTTATCTCGATTCATTTTCGCCGGAAACTGACAGACTAAAAACGTGAATATCAGAATTACGGTTGGCAAAAGTCACGGAATGATTTGATCGATAACGAATATAACGGGATAGTAAAATTGGCTGCAATATTCGAATGAAAAAGTTTTAAGTATTGAAATGACAGACGATGGCAAACCAATTAGACTAAACGCGACCAAGCAATACCATCAGTCACGAAATAACGAGGAATATTATAAAAATAAGGAACGATACGACAAATAGGGGTAATGTAGAAAAGTGGAACTGTTTCGCAATTCAATCTATATAATAAAACCCAAAGGTTGAAAGAAGCAGAAAACCCTCAATTTTCGAGTCTAAACGGGTGTGGAGAGTAGTATAGATATATTTATAGGTGGCATACATGGCAATTTTGTCGGCATCCTAGGGAAGTATTGTGAATACCTGAGTAAACCTGTAATTTACGTACCTTTAGGAGTAGAATCCGAGAAAAATACGTGATTTACGAACGGACGAACTAGGACCAAAGTCCGGGTTTTTAATTGCAGATTTTTATCCATTTCTGTATTTATTGGCTTTAGCAAAGCCCAACTGACAAAAGAACGATAATTTCAGGAGGCGATAAGAAGAAAGAGCGTGTCAGGAAAAGGCAGACAAAAGTTTCCACCTTTCACGCATATTTTGATAATCCCTTCCTCACCTTATCATTCTAAAAATATTCACATTACACAAATTTTCTAGCAGCAAACTCAGGAATACCCAGCAGAACTGCATCTCGGACGGCTTGCTGCTGGCGGATGCTCTCATTCAGCACCTCTGCGTGGGGCGTTTTCGCGGAGCGGAGTGTTGAGGTTCACCTGGTAATTGGCTTTGAAAAGTAACTTTATATTTCGTTGGGTCGTCTACTGGAGAGACGTTCAACCAATGTAGGTAAATGGAAGAAACCTGAAATCCTGCGGCACCCAAAGTTGTGTCTCATTTGATGAGATGGACTTCTAGCCGGAGCGTCACGGTTGAGTAACTCGATATTCGTACCTAACACCTCACGTAAAAAAATCGCTGAAGGGGACATTCCATATCACACCATTTTTGCTGGAAGTTATGAGAACCTTCTCTTAAGGATCGAAATCCGGTATATGAAACTGCTAGGGGCCAACGGGTCAAAGAGATAACAGCAGGGGCTGCTTAAGGATCTACCCTTGGTACTTCGGTTGAAACGTTTCCTCGTAGGGTATATGCAGACGATATAGAGGCAGTGATCCAAGCCAGGACAATGATTGAACTCAGTGAACTGGCTCAGGTCAAATTTGATAGTCATGAGAAAGATTACTGGATGGATCGATGAACATGGTTAGCAACTTCAAAGACAAAGCTAGAGATATATCTTCACTCGCAAGCGTATCCCCATACCCATAATCTCAACGATCCCAGTTGGGCGTGTACACAGAGGTCTGGACCGTGCCAGCATCAACATATTATATTGGCACCATGTTGGACACCAAGATCATTCTGGGAGCAGATTAAACAGGCTACAGGTCGGACAGTGGTTTCGCTTTCGTAGGTCGGGGACGTGGGACCAGCTCGTAGTTGAGAGTTTGCTCACCAGAGTGCATAGGTGCCCCTATTGAGCAGATGTCAAAAAGAGCGTGGTATGTCATTTCTCCTATGACGTGTCTGATAATTCCCGAGTAACATCAGATGAATTATACCTAACTTGTCCTGACGAAGTAATAATGATGAAATGAGGAATAACGCGTGATATCGTCCGAATGTAATTTAGCAATAACGCTTTACCTGGAGAAGGTACTATCGATCGGACATCGAGGCTCCAATATCTGATCAATAGGAGGCATAATATTACGCAGCCCATCATGATCACCGCTTCAATCTCAAATTCATCTCTCATTAACCAGCAAAGAGAATGCAACACTCCCATTAGGTAATATCCATGAGCTCTGATTCAACCCAGGAAAACCCCAGCGAGCCCATTCCTGATATACACACGCGTATGTATTCCAAATATACATATATGCGTAGGGTCATGTAGAAGGATTGCTAATCGATTAACATGCGAATAATCCTCGGAGCGTTCGTTCTAAAACGGGGTGGGCGGTCAGGATGCGAGGTGGCAATATCAAACGACCACAAAGCGTTAAAGTCCTAAGTTCAGCGAACGTGAAACCAACAGTTTGCCAGTGGATTTATCTTCAAATTTGACAATATTATATTTCGAATTCTCTTTTTGCGCTTGTTCGGCCAACACTAGATTACCCCAAACAAAGATAGACGGAGACTAATAATTTTAAAAACATAAATAACACCATATTAGCAAGAAAGACGAGAAAACCCAAGCAGCAGGAAGCAGGAACGCAATTGAACAAGCATGTGAAAAAAGAAAGGCATTTTTCAGATTTTTAACACGGCGAATAACAAATGGAAAGGAGACATATCGAAAATTGATGTTGAATCATGAAAAGAGTGTTTCAGACTGAACCCATTTTATTTCTGTAAACTGATAATATTGAAGAGAAATAACATATTTCCGTAGAATTTGAAAATCATAAATTTTTGCATCATCTTGGTTTTTCCAAACGAGAACCCATTGTGAAGATTCGCATTCTGCGTGCAATTTCATAATAAAATGTAAAAATGCGCTCAAAATGTTTGCTTAAATGAAACTGGTTTGTGTAGTAAAATACAAAGTAGATAGGTATATTTATTCAACTTCAAACTATTCAAAATCGAGGTTTTATAGGAGTTGTGGATATTACGAGGTGACTACTCGATGGGCTCTAATGTCATTCACTGTAACACAATAGGTATCACCGAGGCACTGGACTATGTACGAGTATTTAGCTGGGTTGACTTATAAAAGCAATCACTAGTTAATCCGCAAACATTCGAAAATGGCCCTATACCACGTTTAAATACAAATATACTTACAACACCGAATCCTAAGTAAACAGCGAATGATTGCAAACAAAACTCGAAAAGAGAGGGAGAAAAAGTATAAATCCGTAGGGCGTGTTTGCTTAGCGAAGCCGCAACAAGGATAGGAAAAAAAAGGAGACCCCAAAAAAAGCAAGCGAGAGTTCGACTTGAGAAGCCTCAGCAAGAGGCTACCGCAATAAATAAATTCGGGTTCTAAGGAAAAAGCTTTGTCCACTTCATTGTGCGAAGGAGAAGAGGGTGAAGGTTTTTTGAAGGGTAGCTTTTAGGCGACATTGGCTTTGTAGAGTCCGCGAAGCTGTTGAGGATTAGGGAAGAAATATGGAGGTTCGGAGGTGAGAACGGCGGCGTAGGTGCCCTGAAAAAGGGGTGTTGAACGAAACGTCGATGGCAGAACGCGGTCTTCAAATTAATTCGAACGATAGGCTGGTTTCTCGGTAATGGCTTATAAAATGAAAAATAAAATGAAAAAATAATATGAAACGCCGAATCTTTCGGTCTTTTACCAGCGTATAATATATTTATGTATGTATACGCTCAACAGTACATCATGTAAGTGTGTGACGAAGACTCCAGAAATCCTGTACAATGAAAACCATTTCAGCTCTGTATTTGCGCACCTTGGCCTTGTCACAACGTTGTTGTTCAGGTGGACAGAGCTCGCTTTGCTCTCCATCGACATTGAGAAGTTTATCCTGAATAGAGATATCCTGAATAGAGATATTCAACATTGGTTTCGGAGTTCTTTTCAGCGCTCTAATCAAAACCACGACGGGCCATGTTCCTACCTGGCCACTCACTTAAATTGGCTGAACAAATGCTGACGAAAAATTGTGCTTTTCCATGATTGAGAAAAACATGAGTAAAAAGCAATTGCCAAGGATCTCGGTCTACCAAACACCAATCAAAGAGAGATTATGCTCTGTAGTTTATCTATCTCATATGTTTGCTGGACAAAAATGCACGATGAACTGGACGGTTTCTACGAGATCATAACGGGGAGCTTCAATGTAAGGTTGTTCGATGATACAATGGCTTCAGTTTGGTCACGAATACTATTCCAAGTTTTCTTGCAAGAATCATGTGTTATTTGGAAACATGAACTTGAATTTCTTCCGAACAATAACAGAAATTAACGATACCAGTTTTGAAATTCAAGTCACAAGGGAAGGGGAAGGGGAATGCCATAATGCCATATTGTCGACAGTTTATTCAACTTCCCTGCAAACCCAAGTAGGTATTGACTGATTATGTGAAACAAACACTGAGAGAAATACAGAGTTTTTATGTCATTTTACCTACTACGTTTTGTGGTACCTACACATAACAGGAACTTTCTTCAGACAAAAGTACGTACACGGAGCTACTTCTGAATAAAGCGGAATCCATTGAAGGAAAAACCGGCCTCTTCCTGGGAGCTACTAAAAAAAACCCATATGAAATCACAAGTAAATCATTTTGGCGGGAACTGTAGTAGGTACCTAAAGAATATACTTCCCTTATGAAAATTGGAAGATTCTCCGGTTGTCTCACGCCTACCCATCAGTAACCTGTTCCAATTCGCCAATGTTCACTTCATAATATTCATGCGGTAAATTCGACCTTTATTATTTATGTTTTAAGAATCTTTGGATACTTGAGATTAAGAACTCGAATATTTTCGAAAGGAACCTATAAACTCGATCGATAGTGACGTTGAAACCACACGATTGAAGATAGTTGTACCTATACGGATTCGGTGCTTTCAAGGATAGTTGCTTCTCCACACGAAACGATAAGGTAGGAAGTAAGAGTGAACAAGACGAGAAAAACTACTCCAAAAAACCTACCAGAAAGTGACTCCCTCACCCAAATCGTGATGCCGGACCCCCATCATCGGCCGATTAGGGTCCAGGAGTATGCGGACGATTAAGGGTCCCACGCCTCATCACCCGAGGGCCCAGAGCTATTTATGTGGGAACAGTTCGCCGTAGAAAACATCGGTTGATGTTTCTATTATTAACGAACCATTTCATGTGAAGCCAAGGAGATAGATCCACGAGTGAGATAGATGGAGTGTTTCTACGTACCGACTAACTCATGTTTGACTCAAGTTGAGGGGAAGTTGGGAGTCTTGAAGTTTAGTGTGTTGAATCTATACAATGAGAGGTTAACGCGTACTAGAGCCCGGTTCAGAGAAATCTGAGCTGTTCGGGTTAGTATGTATCCCTTAGGATAAACAGAAAGATCTTTTACTATCACATTGTTTACAGGATAATTTTAGAACTGTGATCTTTTCTTGATATGTTGACCGACCAGCTCTAATTTATACCGAACTATGGATAATTTTGAAGACGTACCTAAGTTAGGCACTAATTAGGATGAGAATATTATCTGATTATTCATGAAAACTATTGGCCACGAGGTGCCAACACCTACAATCGATGGAGAACCGATGAGCGTTTAATAGAGACCTGACAAGGAAATTCTGGCACATAACACAGTTGTAGTGCTCTGCTCAACCAGAGTGTGAGGCCAAACTATCATGGTGTATCTGCATGTTAGAATATTAGTGTGCTGCTTGAGTCCCATTCAATCGCTTCCAGGGATACCACGATCGCTGCTTTACAATCCGTCGAAATACAGAAAATACAGGAGGAGAGACAACCTCAGCTCTACTTGCCCCCACAGCAGGTACATTTATGCCCTGAGAAACGCTTCCAGTAAAAGGTAGGACAGCAGATATCGCTAGTGATGAATTACGATTCATCCTTCAGTGGTAAAGAGACTATACGGCACCAGGAAGGTGTAAGTATCAGGTCCCGTTTAAGAGTTACTGCTAGGCACCGATGAGTACAGTTATTTGTCTCAGGGCACTCAAGTGCATCACATGTGACTCGACCTCGGACCACCTCCCCGCTCTTGACCAAGGTATGAAAAGTTTTAAAAGAAAATATCTTAATATCGGAAATATGATGAACACCTTTAATCTACTGCACATTCGAAAAATTGTATCCTCAATTACATCAATGGGAAATTATGACGTAAGTATAAGATAAAAAATAATAATTTATTACTGGTGCAGATTTGCTCATACTTATCTCTCTCATACTTATTATTTTTTCATCTTATCATTTTCTCAAGGATGTTGCTATGAAATGACGCAACTTAGTGTTAACAAATCATAAATTGGTGGTGGCCCATTTTAAGAAAAACTTTCTTTTTCAACAAGTTAGAAGAAGAAGAGGTAAAATTACATTTCCACCATGGGCACACATTGACTTTTTGGACCAAGGATCTATTGTACAAAAACCAACTAAACCTTAAATGGTTTTAAACATCGAAAGAAAAAACTTGATTGCAGCAGTCATTCGCTGCAGCAGTATTTCCTACAACGTTCATGTCGAGGTTTCTTTTTTATATTAAGTACCTATGGTTTCAGATGTTTTTTACGAAAAAATATTCAAAAAACGTTGAATTTGTTTGTCGTAACTAGTTAATAAGGTCAATTCAGGGACCTCTAATTATGTTATGTTCGTGATCAGCGTGAAGTTTTTTTGTAAGATCTAGAATTCTTTTGATGCTGTTTGGGGCCACCCTGTATAAATACATATACCTCTTTCGAACATTATGGAAGGAAAATCCACTCGATTCTACGCAACTTTCGCTCAAGATTGAACATTGCCCATCCTATCTCTATTAGGCGTTACATTAGTTTGTCCACGAAAATGTGAATATTTATGACCGGTTGGTCAAAAGTAGTACTTCCAAAATGTAGACGAGTACCTGCACTCGATGTACAAGTAGCGGTCTGAAACCCTGTTTGGTATTCATTGATCGAGTTTTTTGTTTTATTTCGAACGCCGTAAGAAGGGTCTACTCCCGCTCCGTTACGATAATTCAAGTTCAGAACGATACTCTGGGAGCTCTTTTGTAACCGAAACATGCTAAACGGTTAGATCAAATGTGCCCCACCGCTCTCCAATCTTTTATTCAGCCTGGCAATCCGCTTGTTCGGTGAAGGGATAAGTGCAGTGGAGGGGAGGGGGGGGGGGGGGGGGGGGGGGGGGGGGGGGGGCAGACACATAAATAGTAATAAAATAAGTCTAGGGCCTAAGGATATAAAAAAAGTTTTCGACTTATTCAACATGTACCTACATTATGTAGAAAGTGTAGTGTAGCATTGTTCACAGTCGAAAATACCCCGTCGTCCTTGAATAAGGAATGCGGTCTTTTTGAGGGGCGTCTTTTATTCAACCCCCATATTCCTTCCCCTATTTTGGGACGTTACTCTACAACAACACATCGGTATTATTTATTTATAAAAATATATCGTATCAATACAACGCTATTATTGAAATAAAATCAAAGTGTTGGGAAATCGATACAAACAAAAGAAAATTATTAATAATATACTAGGTAATCAATGATTTAGATGATTATACGATGATGTATGTACATGAAATAAAAAAGTATGTTTTTTAAGTTCAAAACTCTATTTATCACCATCTTTTTAATTTTCAAAAAATGTTTACAGAGTGTACATGTAATATTGGAACTCCATACTGGGGGTTCTCAGGCTATACGAGTACCTACTCAATGTTTAATTTCCTCAGCCTTCCTGAATTGTGAATGGAAAGTATTGCAACCGGAAGAAAACCAAATTTTTGGTTTCCACTTGTACCCATTTTAAAAACAAATAGGACCTAGTAATGGACTACCTGTGACAAGACCAATAATTTCGTTTAATATTATGTTTTTCTACTACATGCAATCTGCAAATTAATAGGTAATTATGACTGGGAAAATAGATGGTACAGACATGAATAATTATAGAGGTATCTAGGGGTATCATGAATATTTCCACTGCCAATATATTATGTACACTTTTGATACTTTTTATTTACTTTTCAATTATAATGATTTACAGACCTAATGCAACCCAAGTCATAACGATAACCTCTATACTAGTCAAGCTCAAGTTAGGGAAAATCTAAGAAAACTGCAGTTTAGGTTTGTTCCGTCACATTACTCATAAACTTTCTTGGGGGAGAAATTCTAATGACTTGAAAGTTGAAAACAATTGTGCCAAGATCGGAGCTCTAATGCAAATAAAATTGCCGTTTTCTTCATGAAAAGGGCTGTTCAATAATTGGAGGAAGTTAAAATAAAACTAGGGAAGTATTTTTCCCTTTAAAAACACCAAGTTATCGAGGGCCGATTCAATGGTAGTTTTTCAAATGTTTGGAGTAACTCTGGATCGCTGGTGAGGGTGGAACTAACTAAGCGCTTGGAATACCCTTCCTTCCCGTTCAAGTCGTTAACGGCCGTTTAGGAGTTCAGTCCGAAGTCTGAAAGTCACCACATCCGTTACCAACAAGTTACGGAAAACTGAGACTCTTACGGTACGGGGAACACCGTGAGTGAGCCGTTCGGAAAAGTTTTCGGGTCGTTTTTCACCGGCCGTAGAATTTAAGTACTTACAAGTGACCCACTTAGGAACCTCCCCTACAACCTTTGGTTTAATCAGTTCCAGAGTCCATTAATCAACTCATCAATTTCACCACCATTAATCTTCCGCAGAAGACCTACCGTATACACAGGTAAGAATATGGTCGTTTATCACGGCGGATAAAGGGTACCTACCTGGAAATAGAGGGAACCTACAAGATTATAAATTAGTAACGTTAATTAATAAAGACTATCTGATTATGCGAAGAAATGAGGTACTAGGGTGGGAGAGTGGACAAGGATCGATTTCCATAGGAACGATAGAGGAGGGTTCCTCTTCCCACTCATTCGGCGGTATCGGTCATAATTAATGGTGGCTCCGGTGCCTCATTGACGGTTTTTTAAAATCAGTAATCAGTAATGGGGAGACTAATGGAGTCAATCCTCTTCCCGCCTACGTCCAACAGTTCCGATAGAATCTCTCATTTCTGAGTTGAATCTCTCCTTGCGTATTCTCTCCTGAAGAACAAAACTTCGTAAGGTACCATAATAACGAATTTTTTTTTCTTCGTATCGTTTTCTTTTATCTATTCTTTTATCTATTTTTACTATCCTACTTTGGCTACCTGGGATCGTAACCCCTCCGCTCGTTTACTAGTGCGTTGCACAGGAATATATTATGTAAGTAATGTGGAGACGACGTGATGGTTTGTGTAACGATAGTACGATTTTGACGAAAACCCTCTGGATTCTTAATTATTCTGACGTTATCATTTTCAGTCTGACGTCTCTGAAGGTCATGCGATCGACTCCCGGCTAAGAAACGAAATTTTCTCAGGGAGAGATTATGGAGAGTTGAATCTGGTAAGTAAATATTGGTTAAGATACAGCAAAGTTTCAAAAAATCAACATTTACTTATTATTTTTCTGTGAATCAATGAACTTCCCTTCCGGCTCAAATGTGAAAAACTCCAAATTTACGAGGACCTTTCTCGGAATCAGTATTTATTTATTATTTTTCTATGAACCTATTAACTTTCCTTCCGGCTCAAATGTGAACAATTCCAAGTATACTACAGGATGTTCTAAAAGTTTTTACTAATTTAAAAATGCTGATAAATGCTCCATTTGATTTTTTTTTTTAAATAGTCCATTTTTCTTGCCATTTACGCTTGAAAATTGTATCGAGTAAATGCCCACCGGGATTGGCACGGCTAGGACATGATAGGTGATTCACCATGACACTTTCTTGGAGGACAGAGAGTTCTCAGCCGTCCGTGCCAAACGTTGTCTTCCGAAGGTGCACCCGGAAATTAGTGCGGAAATTTGACTTGTACGTGGCACAACGTTTGGCGCGGACGACTGAGAACTCCATGTCGTCCAAGACAGTGTCATGGTAACGAAATCACCAGTTATGTCCAAGCCGAGCCAGTCTCGGTGGGCTAATGCCCGATACACTTTTTCATACAAAAAAGTCAAGAACCTCAAAGTACCTATTTGCAAAAAAAAAGTTTTTAAATTCAAATTGAGCATTCCACAGTATTTTAAAATTCGTAACATCTTTTAGAACACCCTATAGGACCTAGCTTATAATGTGAGTTAGACTACACCAAATGAAATCACCCACACACTCCTCATTAGTTTTCGGATGAGATCTGAGGCTGAAAAGGAACATGTACCTATCGGACATATATAGATTCATTTATAATACCTACCTAACGGAGGAACGGTGATATATGAAGGCCCAATAGTCTTCAAATAGCATAAAACGTGAACGAAAAGGTAGGGATCCACATAATTACGATTTTATCCAAATTAACAGACCGATTTTCGCTAGAGCACAACTTTTAAGCAGAAACACTGGCATTGGGAACCACCTCCCAAATCGGTTCCTTTCGTTGGTTGAATAAATTCCATCAACCGCTGATTAGTACGGAGTCTTTCACATCGAATTAATAAACACTGTTTTAATTTTCTTTCTTTCTTTTATAAGAAACCAAAAACAATATGAATATATTTCTGGATTCCCTGGGTCGGTTTTAACTGCAACTCCTGAGTTTTTCTCCATTAGTTTCAGCATTGGGTATGTTGAGCATAGAGAAAACATCGTTTCCTCGGTATTTAATAACACGTTTAGCACTCTGTCTGATCCCCCTTCCCCGATCCTAGTACGTAAATGAAAATTCTTGTTATTAATTGAATATTTCATTAATTAACACCTCACGTTGAGCCGTTGACAAAAGATTCGTTATCTCCTCAACACCACAAGGGCGCATTCTGCAGGACAATAATTAATCAGGGAAGGTGCGCTAATTGTGTTGGGGAGAATACGATACTCGAAATAGGGGTCAGGATGGCCATAATGTGCGAGGCGACCGTTCCCCAGATACCTGATTATCGGGACCCCCATCCCGCGGGGTTCACCGCCATTGTGGCCTCCCACAATCGAGTGAATGCAGGCAAGCGCCAGTGGGGCTCCCGGTGTTATGTTTCACAGGTCCCAGAGCCTACCGACTGTCAGACTTCGGGGTGCAGGACGCGATCCAGGAGGCCGAGAAAGGAACCTGAGCTGCCCGTGAGAGGAATTAGAATGAGCATCGAGATTTCCGCGAGAAATCCCAGGAATGAACGAGGAATCCTCTGGAAAATTTATGGCACGAATATCACTGCAAGGTGGGATTACGAATGCATCGTCAGGCTCATTCAGACTGGGTAATTCATTCCACATTGCTCACGAACGGAACTAATACATCATTTTAATTCCAATTGACGAGGCTAACTTCAAATAATCACCGATGCAATTAAAAACCTATTCAACAACAAGAGGGATGTCCGAATTCTGCGAACAATAGAAAACATCAAAGCAGAAAAAATACGAACCAAACGAGAGAGGTGAGCAAATTTTTAAAGCCTCTGAATGTAGTGTCTCCTTTTGATAAGCCCAAAAAGGCTCAGTTCCGACGAATTTATTTTATTCTCTAGGTTGGACCGGCCACTCTGCCCGTTTTGTGATCCTTGAAAAGGGAAAGAGTTGAAAATGCCTTTTTCAAGAGCTCCAGAGAGTTGAGGATGAACAATTCCCCGAAAGTTTAACAGCTTAATGGACAAGTAGGTGGGTATTGTTTCACAGTTGGGGTTCGGAAGAAAATTATGAATAGAGCTCCAACGGAGCTGAGAGGGAACAAAAGACGAACGTTTCGAGGATCCTTCGAATTCCTTTAGCTATGGCTCAGAAAACCCCCAAGTTTCAGCAGTTATCCTAGTAGGGGTGCGTTCATGCGAATATTTTATGTAGAATGAAACTCACCGCTGCGGAGCTTTCACTATGAATTTACGGTCTTCATTTTCGTACCTGAAACAGGAGACACAAGTTTTAGCGGATGAGTAACAAGAATACAAGAGAAAGCATCTTCCAAGAACACATCATCACTCATGCAAAAACACGACGGAGGTTGGCAAAATCATTAATGAAGTATTAATTAAGTAAGGAGCGCCCAACCGGGCCATACTGAGTGGTAGATATTGTTAAATTATTCTTAAAA
>JAEMON010000008.1:21903021-21920579 GCA_030264115.1 Lygus lineolaris | reverse complement strand
ATTATTGAAAATAATAAGTAAACCAAAATGGGCTATAAACGAAGTTTTTTCACATATTTGGAATATTTTCTCCCCCCTAATAATCGACCTGGTGGGCTGAAATTCTTAGGGTCTCATCCTCAGACATGTAGAAACCACGTGGAGAAAATTGATCAGATGTCGATTTGGACCAGTTAAAGGTGGTGTTTGAGAAATTGGGTTTTCTGCTGATACTTTACTGCAATACTTTCCATTCACCTTCAGGTGGCTGAGGAAAGTAAAAATCGTTCTTTCCGTTGTTTTCATCGATTGTTTGACCATTGTTTGGTTCATGTTCATCTAATAACATAACATTCACTTCAGCCCCTTCTTCGCCAAAACTAGCTATTATTCTTCAACTATGGCTTGGTGGAATAGCAGAAACTGAGTGTAAATAATAAACTGGTGGCGATGTATACATAGGTAGCTACTTCAAATGGGCATACAGGTAAACAATTTGTAGATGCACGAAGGAAGAAAAAGAAGTGCCAACGCGCAGAGATAAAATATTTACGGCTGTGAAAGGCGTCAATATGAGGCCCATCTATTCTCGCACTTGGGGACAGAACGTGGTCGAATGAATGGAAGGAGACAAGCGTTTATTGTGTTGGGAGAGGTGGAATAGGACGGAGCCCAGGCAACAAACCAATTTCCTCTCAAAGGCCGTCCCCCAAGCCAGGATGAGGTTTACAGAGACCCCACGAGTTTTATGAAGTTGACCAACACAACACCTTATGAAGACATAAAGGAAGGGATCGAGGTTCTATACGAAAGTTGCTGAAAAGCGGTCGAACGTGCGGGGGGAAAATACATTTTCGTGGGAGATATCGGACATATTTTTTTTTTCAGGATATCGGTACCTACGAATTGTTTCCTAATCGAGGTCGGGGCTACAGTTTGAACCAGGTCAAACTAATATCGAGTCTGCAGTTAGAACATCATACTACCAAGTACCCCACAAACGCACAACTAGGTACAACAGATTTCGGTCTTTCCCCCGTTTTGACTGAAACTCAACCCAAACCATTGTCACAGAAGACTTGAATTGGTTGATTACCTGTCGAAAATTGAGCCCTAGAGCTTAGGCACAATAAATTGAACAACTAGTATTGTGCCTACAACTAATGTTATTATTATGAAACCTCGCGGAGGAAATTTAAATTGCTCTAATTCAGTAGTATTTGTCCGGTTTGAAACGGGTTGGATCAACTTGAGGCGGTTTATCATATTAAAAATATATCGTTTTATCATGAACGAATTTCATTAATATTATTATATACCTAGATAAATGGCGGAACTCACAGCGTACGGCTTGGATGAGGGCTAATAGGTAAACTGGGATTCACCTCAACCTCAACCCCAGATCCCCTTCCGAATTTAATCGTCAAAATCGGCTTTGATTATATCGTACTCTTGGGCTCATTCACAATCAACGTAAGAACTATACTTAATATAATATATAGTAACTATATACTAACTAACTATACTAAATAACTATATACTAACTAACTATATAATATATTTTTATAATATACTTGATATTAACATGAATTTATGGTAGGTAAGAATATTTGTGCGCATCTCAAATTAATATTTACCACAAAATGACAAAAGTTTGACAACAACACCTGAGTGCATATCAATAAACATGGTACCCACAAGAAATCATTCAAAAGAGCTCGACTCCCCATCATCATCATTCTCGAAATCATACTCGATTCCCCACGATTCAAATCAAGACACGTTAAATAATCGATGATCATGGTATTTTTCAGTACCTATAATACAAAGAGCCATAAATAAAGTGCATGTTTCAGTCACACAATACAAATAGTGGAGAACGGTGGCAGGGTAGGAGCTAATGATGAAATTTAGAGTGTTGTGAAAGTTGCTGGGAAAAGTTATAATTAACCTAACGAGAGTTCCGTTTAGTATGCCTCCAATGTCAAGCAGAGCTCTCCCTCTCCTCACAGACTTCATAACTTTGCAGATAATACTGGGAAATTAAAACTTCATCATCACATCACCCGCAGAATAATTTCATGGAAAAACGTCATAATCAAATATTCATTTTTGAATCATTCAAAACAGTCGGTATTGCTAAACACGGCTTTGATGGCTATCCACAGTAGTGGGTAGGTACACATAATGGAATAAACTAGTTCAGGGTTTCTCAAAGTTGTTAATAGGCATTCTCGTTGCAGCAATTCCAAATGTGGACTTTGTTGCAAATGTTGGCTCTATTTTTTTAAAGAGAATTTTCCAAGAAGAAGTATCCTAGTATCCATCATTTTTTCAATGTAAATCTTTGAAAATTGTCTCCGTGACAATATCAGACGATACTAGACCGTACGAACAATATAAAAATCCGAAATGTCAATAACATAAAAAGATAGGATGTGGAGATATGGGAAAATATTATAATGTACCTAGTAGTGTATTCGGAATCAGCTCTAAATTCCTTACAAGAACAGTCAAACAAGTTGAGTCGAGACCGATCTAAGATTTTCTGGTTCATAACTAGAACTTAGAACTAAGTAAAAACTGCTAGACAATCGACCTCATTGTAACTCATGCTGCATGGTTCGATGTAGAGATTACTACGTTCTATTCAGGAATTTAAAGTTCCAATATATTACATGATTGCAGTTGATTTTTGGAAAGAAATAAACTAAAATTGGAGCTCAGAAATTCGCCATTCGTGCTGAAGTATAATAATTAGCTTTGACACCCTGTAAAATTTAGAGTAAATAGGGTGTAGGCAGGTATTTATTTGGTGAAAGGTATTTAATCAGATAACGCCAACTCACAGGTGATTATTATCTGTCAGTCTGTCTGTAAAGAGAATCCCGAAAACCGCCATGAATGAGCGCTATCCTATTATGTGCAAACATTTCGACATACTGCCTGTATCGAGCGCACGAGGATCGTTGGATACGTTGGTTACATAATTACATATATATTGCATCTGTCAGTATGACAAAATACAAATACATACCTACACTATAACTAACGGTTTCCAACGATCCTCGAGCGCTCGATCGAAGGCAGAGCTTTTTGAATCGACATGGACTCGAATTTACTGACGCGGAGGAGACTTACGAGTATCAAGCAGGATTTCGACCCTTCAACAAATCCCGGGGGGCCCGACTGATAGGTTCCAACGATTAACGTCTGTTCCAACCGTCAAATAAACCAGTTTTATTCCCTTCGTTTAACTGTCCGTGAAAGATAAATCCGACTAGAGAGGATGGAAAGGCTCTATTAACTCCACAGCGTGAGATTAAGCTCGGAGGTTCAAGTCAAATCTACCACCACTGGATTCATTTTTATACTACTATCGTTTCAGAAATTCATTTTCTAAATACCTGTACTTGATATTCATAAAATTCTCTTCATTCTTAATATAGAATTCTTTTCATATTTCCAGAAATTCTCTTCGGGTCATCGTTCTAACCACCACAAGGTTAGGTCAAGGTTTAGGTCACTCCGGAAAATTTACGGTTTTCCTATAGTATCTAGTAGCATTATAAGTCAAGCAGTTATTTTTGTGTCTGTTTGCCTATGTTTCAGCGAATCCTTGCCACACGAATAACTCCCACCACAATTCGTATTCGATTTTGGTGATTAAATTGTTGTTTTCGTGGATGTTCCCCGGTAAATTTCGTCGCGGTCGGATCAATATAATAGTAGAGCCCCTGCGTAAAACCCTCCAATCACCAGGAAGCATTGTACCACAACCAGTTGGCAGAGTTTTGACTTGAAATCTTAAGATGTTGATGCATGCCAAATAAAATTTACAACTGAAAATGTATAGGTAGGTAAGTGTCTTGAGCACAACCAAGGAAAAGTAGTTTGATTTGGCTTGGATAAATAAATCCAATGTTTGCTTCAGTCGGGTGATTCTCCCGTTACGTGAAACAGCAAATCTTCCGAATATGTCAAGGATTAGAAACCATACGACGGCTGCTTGGTGCCAGTCCCATAAGCTAATTCCTATCTTGTTAATGCAGCGGTTTAGTCCCCATTATCCATGGCTATCAATAGACGACAAAGACAATAGTTGTTGACTCTGTGTCGAGCTTCGCCCTGCGGCTGAAACCGGGACTAATACGGTTTGAGGGGGGCCAGGAAGGGAGTATCAAAGAGATAAAAGGAGCATCAACCAAACCCCCCTGGTTAAGGCCTTAATTGATAGATGCGACATCCCCAAAGCGCCCGACATAGTCGCGATCAATTAAGATCAACACAAACAAACCGTATTAATAAGGGGGCTGGGAGAGGCACTAAGCACACAATTATACTGTAGCTCTTCAAACCACTCAGTCACCACCTGCATCCTGTCAGGTCATGGTGTTCTGATTCATGATTCAGAACGAATTCGGCTTAGTCGCGTCGTGAAGACACCCGTTTCGATCACCCTTCCAATCTAAACGTATACAACGAGCGCAATGATAAATTGTGTCTGTGCCATTTCGAATTCATTGGATGAACAAGGATATCGGTAGCAGTGGGTACTTAGTTGAAACCTTGAATTTGGTTCGAAGATGCAGTTATAACATAACTTTCATGTTGGTTGGTGTAGCACACCAAATCAAGTTACTTATGATACATACCTGCCCTCCTTTCTTTATCCTTTTTACACTCTTTTTATACCTCGAACATCTTGTGGTAGTGTTGCCTTCTACAACATCCCTCTAGCCCACAACTAATGGAACCAAGACTTATGCCCACAAGCAACAATTTAAACAGGCAACCAAGATATTACGCATGCATTCGAGTTACATGTACGAAGCAAGGAAAGGAGAAGGAGGAACTATAAAATTATAGATAAACATGTGAGCAGGGACCCACAAAAGTACCCTGAATGGCCGAAGAGGGACCTGATATTTTAAGCGGCAACCAAAAAATGGAAGACAAATGTACCGATTACAAGTACATGGACAATGACTTATAAATTGATGCCCTGAAGATGCAGGTTTGCGAAAGCGCTAGGCATTAAAGAAATGAAAAACTGAGGACACCATATTACAACAGGTTACTTACTTGACATAGAGTTTTCCTCCCCGAACCTAATGGCATATAACGTAGCATTCCGAAAAAGGGATTTTAGCATTATTGATGGTAGCGATTATAGCCGCTGTGATGGTTAACTTTCCTCTCATGCAACAGGATCTACCTGGATCAAGTTTGCCCGTTTTTTGAGCTTTCTCGCAATTCTTCAAAATTAACTGGTTTGCACATGTGGAAATACTTACCAAGTTTCGGGTGTGCTTTCCCCCACCGCGGCCTGCTTGAGTGGCAATAAACCTGGCAAACTACTGTCAATGACCGACGAAGACCAAGCAGATAAAATGGAAATTTTTGTGAACGGGGTGTATCGGTATTTTTGAAAAGCCACATCTACATAGGGAAGCACAGCTGGTAAGCCACCATAGCATCACATTTCGTTTCGCTCAATGCGCTGTAACCTCAACTTCTATTTATCAAACCAACGAAGATAGATGTGTGTAGGCAGAAATAATGAATGTAGCAATGCGCGAAATCATCTCCAAACATAAGAGATGTATAGCCTACTGAACGAGGAGTGGTACCTACGCTTTCCGCTGATAGGCGCATTATTTATTGCCGAGTTCTTCGCGAACTTCCCCGTGGAACGAGGCCCGAAGCTTTCTTCCTCAACTTTGTTTCGTCAAAATACGACCATCCTTTCGTTTTATCTCATCCTACCGACAACCTGCACATAAATTAAGAATGACGCTCTACGGCTTTTCTTCGCGAAAATAAGGTTTTCTGAAGATGCGTAGTAGAACTGCCAAGTTGGAATCCACCACTTATCAACTCAGAATGTTGGTAAATATCAGGTATACCAACCTAAGCCTCCACGTTTATGTATTAATTTCAAGGTTTTGCGGAAAAACTACGTATGTCAATTTTATTCCGAAATGTGGTGTTTTTGGTATCACTGCATTCAGAAAGAAAATTGCGCAAAATTTCTCATAAGAATCAACCAAAAAATCGGTTGAAATGATTGTTTGAAAATTCGCTAATCAACTCATGCTGCATGAATGGAACTTTAAAAAAAATTAAATTAACCACGCAAGGACACCCTGAATCCGTTCCTGATAATATTGATATTGAAGTTGACTTTTTTTTAATGGACCGAAATATCCTTTTTGAGGAGTTACAACGTTTTTCTCAAATTTCAAAAAGAGCTTACATATATTGTACCTACATGGTGTTTTCCGCTAACCTTTCATTTTCAACAGCACCTATACAAGCAAAGTTAGGAAATCCAAGTTAGAAAATCAATTCGTCGTATCAATTCATAACTATTCTGGCTCTTGATGTATATTAATGAGTAGAAGATGAAACTGGCGGAGGTAAACATAAATATGTGAGGTAAGCAAACCATTCACGAAACTCGGCTCATATGTATTTTATTGAATTGCTCCCGCACCAGAACGAAGGGACGTTAATCGAAAATGGATTGGTTTTTAAATTAAAGGGAACTGAACTGAGAAAAAATATTTGGTTTGGTTAGAATTTCCAATTCAAACGGGAAAACGTGAAATAATTTCTTCACGGTTAAGTAAACTTCATGTTAATTGCAGCATCGTTCGACCACGAACTATTCACCACGACGTGTGCAATATAGTGAACGTCATTCTCGTGAGATACCTTATATATTCATGTTCCTTCAATAAACAAACAAGAGCCATGTAGTTAAATTATTGAACAGAGCATGCCCCTGAACGATCGCACGATTTCACTGTGGGCAAATTTCGTGTCAACGCAAAATCTAATCTCATAACATAAACTACTATTTCATCAATGCAAAACACTTCCGCATATATGATAAATACCAATCTTCCTTATAATTTATCAAGTTCGTCGTATATATTCGTACATAAAAAATACCGATGTGATAATTAAATTCTTGTCAACGCATTGTCAAAATGAATGTTACTGACTAAACTGGGGTCAAGTGAGACCGAAAGCCAGGTTCCTAAAAACTGTTGGTTCAAACTAAAAACTTACTCATTTATCTCGAAGAGGGCGAGCTCTAGGTTTCATTTACCTGGAAAAATAGAAGATGAAATTATTACAAAATCTAATAAAAATTTAAAGTAAAACAAATAGGTGAGTACAATAATAAGGTAACTCAATAATTCGAACACAGGATAATATGAATATCCTCAAATTCAACTTCACTAAATGAACTCTTTTCCGATGTGATAATGAAGTTGCAGTCATGTGCAAGTTGAACAAACGAATTCGATGCGCAATTTATGACGTAATTTCGGGAAAAAGCACTTATACGTCTAACTTCAAGTACGAACCTACCTAGATACCCATCAGTAGCCCATAAGAAGGGGTTTTCTCGCCAGGTAAGAGGGTTGATTGGTTGATCACATCAAATTGCTAAGATCACTATAATACCGAACAAAGACTAGAAACCTTTCTATTCTCCTAAACCTCATTCCTGGTATAGAACCGAGAGTAGCCAGAAATATATGAGTATATCAATTTTGAATCAACCTGAGTTCAACACGAGTATAAATCGATGATACACCACTGATTTCCAACAATTTTTTTCTAAATTCCACAGAAACGTTCCGAGTTCATCGCACTTACCCAAAGTGTATTTAGGCATATAGAACTTCTGAGCACTCGCGTCATCAAAATCATCCATAAATCAGGTGTCTCATCAACGGGAGCTAATGATCGGAATTGCCTTTAACTTCATCGTTGAAACGCTGTGCGCGCGTAAAGCAATTTTCCGGTTCATTAATAGGATTTGTCAGGCAGAGGGAGAGGAGGAACGGAGGATTAGCATCTTTCAGGGGAATCAAGGTGGCAGATGTACAAGGTTAATGGATTGTAGAGACAAAAGGGGGGGTTCAAGAGCGGAGAGGTAGCACTAAATTGAGTTAAACCATCGGCAATCAGAAACAGGTGTGGGCGAAACGTTGTATCCAAGGAAACATGTAAATCTTCGGAGGATTCATCCCCTTTAAACAGGACCGCCCATAGGAAGGCCTCTCACAACAGAATGAGATGTTTAACTTTACTCCGTTAGTTGGTTGATCCTCGAACGCGAATAAGATAAGGCTCCCGTCTTAGTGCTAATTAACGAGGCGAGTCAAGACCGTGATCTGCTTTAATCCTTCTATGTAAGTTGGCCTTTATTCGGGACTCGGGCAACTTGGTTAAGAAGGTTCTCGGGAAGTAAAATCCCTTTTGAACGGTTGCTCACTCATTTTCGAGGTACTTAAGACGCTGATGTAAAATATTATATTTTTCAAGCAAAGTCTGAGCTGAAGAGACTCTTTAGTGTCAGAGCATGTTCAAATGGGATTTTATTCAAATCGTTGTTGCCAATTTCACAATTCATGAATGAAAAAACATGAGTTCAACACTCTGAGCTATTTTAAACCTACTCACCTCCCTTTTGAACAATTTATTTCCTAATATGTGAAAGTATATTTATTTATTCTGATAAAAGTCTAGAGAGTTATAAGAATTTATTATCCATTGATAAAATTCCTTGGCGGCGCGGCGATTGTTATCAGAAGATGTAACTGGGCTTATCGCTATGAATCCTCTAGAATATAAATAGTAGTTATGGTAGCCTAGTGATTATTCATTGGACAGCCTGAATATTGTGAAATTGAACTTATTAGGATATCTCCGTTTTGCCAGTAGCCATAAATGACAACAGGAGGAGGCATTTACAATTCAGGAGGAGGTCATGTCGCTTTCACGGAAATGTTGAATTTAGAGTTCAGTCGTTTTCATTTCCGTCAGCTTGTGGACCTGACAGCAGCTGTGTCAACCAGAGGTTGTGAGTGCAAGTCCCGCCAGGGCGACATTTCTTCGTTCGTCTATCAAAATTGTCCTAACACTTCAAATAATCACTTCCAGATCATTTATGGCGTCCTGGTTGTTCTGATGAGTCTTTTTCCACCAAGAAAACCCTCATTTACAGGTAAGACGTATGTAGGTATACGATTTGGTGCCTCTAAACTTTCAAGTCATTTTCCAACTCGTGATCATTTTTTACTGTAGGGATTATTCAATACCTTACCACTCTCATGCAACTACGCAAAATTGAAACGGTTTTTATTGTAGCAGGAACACAAAAGACGTTATTACCTTAGGCTAGGCTCTCTGTATGTTTATGCGGGACAGAAAGACCGTTACGTACCTCGAATCGTAACTCAGACCCTTAGGCTCGTCTCAATTCGCATACGTGGAAATTGAATGTGCAAATGGGATTTGGAGATCCTTCCCTTTAAAAACGGGCATTCCTTTTTTCGTGAATTTCCCCTCCTACTTTGGAGGCTTTTTACCCTGCTCGGAGAGCGGGTAGAAAAATCCTCCTTTTCCTCTCGAGGATTTCTTCGTTTTACTGATACGCCTTTTCTAACATAACTTGGGAGGAAACGTGAGGCGGTGAAGACCGCCGAGACAAAATAAGTTTTCTAAGCGGAGGGCAGAATCTCTTGGGTGCTTCCAACAAGGTCTGGCCGCATCCCTTTTCAATTCACATCCACGTACTTCACTCGAGTGACACCTCCTCTAGATTCCTTCCTCTTAGGAATATAATATGGATTGAGAGGAAAGTTTCCTTTCTCACCATTCTACCGATTTTGGTGCACTTGATGGAATGAGCTAAATTAGCGAAAGTCGTCCTCACAATAATTAACTTACCATAGTTTATTTCGAATAACAGTCGAATTTCACAAAATGCTGGTATACGTCACTTCGGAATGGTCCTTCAGGTTGTTTCCTTGCAGTAAGGACTAGAATTACTTTCTCTGTAGCATGGTGTGATGAAAATGAACCCCTGGAATATGGAGCTCTGTTTTTTTTTAGTTGTAATGATATAGTTGTTCTTAAAGTAGAATTTTATTGACAAAAAGCAGGCTGGCCGTCTTGTTCTTTACGGAGCGCAACTCCTTGGTGTTGCAACTCGATGACCTCTGGTTTGTTTGGAACGCAGTATAATTTATAGCCACTGCCACTGCAGGATCCAGTAAAATTACGAACCTTAGCCTTCAACGCACTCAATAAACCAAAGCCAATATCTAATATCGTCGATGCCAGCCCACGTAAAGCTCTTGACGTCTCAACAGAACACTCCAGCGGAAAATATCAACAATCGATCTATTTCAGGTGATAGTAACCCTACATTTTTTCTTTGAGGAAAATAACCTACTGGCCAAAACCCTCAACCCATTTACACTTCTTATTATAATATGTCTCTCATGCCTTACCGTAAGCAGCAGAGTACAGCTGAAAGTCATGGAAAAGTAGATGCTTTGCTGCATTTTATGTGGGTGAGATTGTCTTTAACAAGTTTTTCTCAAACCCCAAGGAACCTGAACATGATTGTGAACGAACATGAACGGTTTGGGATACCAACTCATTGCTATAGGCAAAGAACCGTTTTTGAATAATAAATACGAGGATTCATCACTTTGTCACATTCAGGGAATCGCTCGCTTGCAGTAGCTGTTTGATGTAGTATAGACAATCAGCATGGAATATTATTTACTGAAGAACAATGCTACACATCACCACCAGTTCTACCCATTTTTCAAAGTCTTCGAGAACGGGTTCCACAAAAAGAACCCCTCTAAAGGTCTGACGGTTTTTCGAAAAAAGGGGGAGGGAAATGGTAGGAAGAAGGTCTTTCCTTACTTCCCATCCTCCATTATTTCCTATTGATGCTATATAAGAGAGAGAGCTTGAGATAATAGCAGTCGTCCAGACCGGTCAATTTTTTTTATTGCCACAAAAAACTCGTAACCTTCCCTCCCACTACACTTCTCTCCCATCCATGATATACCATCAGTTTTCCCTTTGTTCTTGCAAACGTCGCTATGAGCCTGGCCAGACTTCCCGAGACAAATCGGAGACATTTTGAGTATTTCCCCCTCTTCGCATTCAACGACTTTTTCGACCAACGCAGGTCGCATCCTAACCACAGTCCAATATCGAAGAAACAACCATCTGTTTTATTCTTGTGAGCTTGGTTTTTGTATACTGATCAAGAAGAACAAGTACTTCGCCATGGATCCTTGACATTATCAGATTCCTGTTTTTGATTAATAATAGCGAATAAATCGTTATCTAATTCATCAACGGCGCAGGAAATCAGTTGATAAGTACTGATAGTAGTTATACCCAGTGAAATTATTCCCCGCTGAGTACGGTTTGTTAGATTCATACCATCTTCATAGTAATACTGGGCGTGAGCTGAGGAAGAACGCAGGATACATTGAACAATAACACTTGCATAGTAGGTTTTTATTAAAAACATAGTGACGTCACTGTGGGGTTAGTTAGTAGAAGAGAAGAAAGAGACAAAATCAGAAAGAGGGAAAACGTAAGTATCTATCTAGGGAAGAAAACGTCGTCGGGAAGAAGTCGTTCTAATTTTTTGCAACAAGTGGTTGAGATGTCTCTCCATTTCTTTGTACATCACCAATGGAGATAACCATAAATGTGAATCAAGAATTGGGGAACAGAATTTTGAATGTTGATCCAGAAACCAGAGTTGGGACTGAGCATAATATGTGGAGACAGCTACGGAGGAAGGGAAGGAAATATGACTTAGAACCAGTTAAATGCAAAGATAGTTCGGATATTATGTAATGGGAGTGCTAAGGATCAGGGAAGAAAAAAATGTGAAACTTATATGTTGGGTGCTAAGTGTCTCAAATAATACAGGTGAAATAATCATAGGTCTATTCAATAATTATGAATAGACGATGGTCTATTAAGGACGACTGATGAAGATGTTGATACATTCACTGAAACCAGTATCGACAAAATAAAGAGAAGTTCTTCTAGTGGGGATGAAAACAAGAAAAAGGACCTGGTGTGTTCTCCCAAGAACAGGAAGTCAAAGGCAGCCTCGCTGAGCAGCCATTGAACAGCAGAAATAATAATACTTGCAAATATTGGCATTATTAGAATGCTACATCTTCCTTCGAGAGAAATTATTTTTCACGAAGTTGGAATACATTACAACGTCGCGATATTCAGTGCAAGAATAACTTCTCGAAAAAGTATAACAATATCAATATCGCCGAGCAAGAAATGGAACACCGCTCAAGGGAAGATTTGTGTTTGAGAGTTAGCAAAGCCATTTACATGTCAAACAATCAAACAGAACTCAGGAAGTCTGAAGTTTAAAAGAACCAAGAGGTTTGAAGAAGTTGAGTTTTGTGGAGAATGCTAATTTATCTGAAAGAAGTAAGTATGGACATTTTTCGCAAGTTCAGCTTTTCGAGAGTTTTGAAAAAACAAGGATACTTTTACTTTGAAGTAACATTTTCAAGTTTGGAACCGATGGTTTTCGTTTTCATGTGGCGTAACACGCATATCTCAGTTCGATCTTTTTCTTCTAAATAACTTCGGGTCTCTTCATTATTGCGAGTCGGTCCCTATTATGTTACGTCAAATCGTCCTTGCGACGTCCGGGTAAATTTGTTTACATGTTCAAAAGTACATTGTTAGCACGCTGTTAATAATATTGTTATATTTAGCCACGTTGAGAATTTTATTGGAGGTTGGCTTATTTTAAACTGAAGGTTATTTCCGCCTGGAATGCTGGTGTAGGGTTGTGAGTAATAAAAATAAATACATAAAAGCACACCGAATAAAATAATGAAGTAAGAAGAGCATAATTGTATATTGAGCTACAAAAAAATCGACGATATAAAATACATCGTGCAGACAAAATAATTTATCTGCGAGGTCACTAACTCACTAAAAATTTAGCCTCGGTTCGCTCGAACTCGGAAAAAGTCCGTTTTCCTCCCAATAAACGGCTTTCTGATTTATGACATTTGGAGCACCCGAGGGAAGTTTTTATTTGTACGGAGGTCTTATTGACATGCACAGCAGAAACAATAGCCCCAACGCCGAGAGGGCATCCGCCACTTGTTTTCCGGGAACCCGAACCATCGGTATGGCGAAAGACTGGAACAAATGCACGTCCCAACCATAAATTATTACTTCTTTTCGAGTGTTTTCGATGGTGCTTATATATTTTTTCGAGCGGGCTTCGTCTCTTTCCGTTGGTTATTGCGGCTGTCTGCATTCCTCTTTCGCAAACCCCTTTTTGAAAGTCTCCACATAAACTGGAAAGATATTTAATCTTCTTAGCTGTACGTTTCGGTCCCCGCGAATTTATTACCCCGTCAATAAAATTTTTCATTCATGTACGAGCAGTCGAGTAGTGCTATGGAATTTCGTCATTTCAACTCGTCATAATTGAACTTCATTTTGAGACACAAGCTGGTGGCTAAGTTTTCATTTTATGCGTGGAGATTTCAAGCATACTAGTATAACTGCAAATATGTGAACTACAGGCTGAAAGTCAATCCTCAACTTTAGACCTTCCTGGATGAATTTGGTTCCATGTCTGTCGGTATGTTTTCCTGTATGTCAGTCTGTTTGTCTGCACAAATAACTTACTCAATTTTCATGCAATTCGGATTAATATCATCTTCTGCTCTTACACAACGTGAAAAAACGAGGAAGCTACCCTATTTACGTGCCACACCCTCGGGTTTTTCCCAGTGTTTGAAGTATATGAACCTTTCATGGTTATGTTGTTTATTTTGGGAGTTACAAGTGTGTATAATCTATACTTATAATAGCCAAGTGTGTTTCTGTATGTTTGTTTGTTACTCAACTCCTCCAAACGGCAACTCCGATGTTGATGGGGTTTGTAGCAAAATGATGGGTAAGTTTTCCTGGCAAGGTTATAGGCTATAGTTCATGTCGTACAACCTCTTCCTCCATCGTGAGACCGGTCATCCTCAGTGACGATGATTGGATGAACACGTTCGTAAATAGGGAATTTCACCACTTTTGCAATAAATGGGCACGTGATGCCAACATCTGAAAATGTGTTTTTGTGACGATTCTGTGAGTTGAGTCGTTCAGATTCCATTCATCGGAAAATATCGTTAAAATTTTGTATTAAAAAAAGTTCCATTCATACAACATGAGTTGATGAGCGAATTTTTGAAAGAATAATTCTAGCCGATTTGGTGGGTGATTCTTGAAGGAAATTTCACGCTGATTCCGAATATACCATAGCTATATATTATGATCCTATGTTTAAGATGGTAATGTACCTCACAACCTCTAAAACACGTTCTTCTAAGCGATTTTTGACTCTAAATTTTTTCAAAATTTGACCCATTGGGGTACTCTAAAAATTCTGGCTAACGAACTCATCCTTTCTTCCTATATTATTGACATTTAAATTTTTTTTTTTGATTTTTATTTCGATTCATCGATCCTATATATTTATATAGGTATAAAATGGTCTAAAACGGATTTCCGCGAAGAAAATTTTCAAAAATTTGCATTACTAACATTTTGAATCCATTGCAATAGCTTTATTTTCTTCGGAAATTTGCTAAAAGATAGAAGACCTTGTCAAGTAGGGATTTTCGTCTGTCAATATCACTCCAATAAAATGCTCACTTCAAGGTAAAATTTGAACACCAAATTTAGGTATGCTAGGTTCTGTCGTTTTTTTTAATACAAAATGTTTTCTTTCAAATTGGTTAAAATAATCAACCTAGTCTAAATCAATATTGTTTTTACCTTGTGGGATGTTGTTAATTAGGGTACCTACATTAATGCTCCGTTTCTTCCGTGATAGATACTTGCTTCATGTGCAGTAGTGATCCATATCTCTACTGTCACTACTTTAGATGTAAGACGCAACCTCGAAGATTGACTTTGAGAGATGGAGCGTTTCTGTGTGACGTGTGCTTATGAGGCGGTTCGTGTTCAATGCTGAGGCTCCCTTACACTGAACCTCAACAAAAGCGTTTTAAAATGCCCCTGCAGAGTTGATCCCTAGAATTAGGGTTGACCGTGTAATGCAGGCCAAAAATGCGTCGCGAGTCCCATTAACATGATTTAAGGGTGTTGTCGTGTTGTGACGAGCAGATGGGAAAATCCTAATGGAAGAATAATATTTCAGATACCGCCCTACGACCCCTCAAAACACCGATGAAAGGGACCACCCCGAAATCCCCTAGCCGTCTTACTAGAATGGGGAGGGCGAGGTTATTTACCATAGGATAGTGTGAACAGGGTGAGAACTCGTACACCAGCTGGAGTCTTCCCATTCAGGTCTCTTCCACTGGGGAGATGTGTTGTTATTGCTTCGATGTGACAAGATGAGCTTTACTCCTGTTTGTATTGGCTCTCTATTCCGACTCATACGGTCGTACCTTACTCCGAGGCCTGAGGAGATGGGCAATAATCCACTAGAAACGTCTTCCAGATGCTGTGTTTCTCATTCAGAGCGCCGGAAACGAATATTTGAAACTATTAGGTCCAAAAGGAATTACTATTCCCAGTAGGTATTTACTATTTTTAAACAACCTGATACAAAAAAGGCCTCGGTGGGGGGCAAGCCTTTCCCTAGCTCCCAGTTGTAAGTTTTTAAGCAATTTTTGCTGAAGCAGTTGTTCATGACGAAGTCGTACTAAGGTCTTGCTTCTATATTGCCAAGACATCACAATGCCAAACCAAAAACTCCAACCAATTTTATCTTTTTTAATTTTTTTTTTTTTTTTAGTTTGGTTAAACTAAAGGGGGGAAGAATGAGATGTGATGTGATGTGCAACCAATTCAGTGCCTTCCAACGAGTGGTGAACGATTTTTTTGGGGCGGGAAATGAGGAAGCTATTCTTCTCTAGCAACAAATTGGTTGTATGTACGTCAAAAGGGTCTGGAAAAACAATCTTACACTTGTATGTCTGCCTGTCGTTTGTTTCTGTTCGCCAATTCGAGACACAATCTCAACTTCCACAATTATTATTAGCATTTGAACTGTTTAAATTCCAGGGGACAGTGCTGGTTAGGCCCTAGAATTCATTGTAAAAATACCAATGGTAGCGTTGACAAAAGCAGAACTGAAAAAAAAAACCAAAAAAAAAACAAAAACAAAAACAAACAAAGTATTTAATGGGGAGAAATTCTCGACTATTTCTATGTTTGTCAAATGCACGATTAGTTCATCTGTTCGAAGTGGTTCATAAATTCGACGCCTGGTTAGCACGGGTTGGTGATTTTTTGTTGCAAATAGATGGCTAAGTTACTGCGACTTTCTATTTGGATTTAAGTTTGATCAACATGTTCTCACCATAGTTGTAGCTCGTAACAATTAATATAAATATGAGGATACACCGTTAGGATAACAGTTTTCACTACCTATGAGGGTAACAAAAACAACATAGAAGAGATGATGAAGCGGTTACTATGTACTGCTTCATTATGTTTATTATTCTGTTTATCATGATCGTAAACAACTCTGGTTAGTTACAAATATCGTTAGGAATACCCGGAACACCCTGAAACCGAAATATCCCGAAGTCGATGGAGGTCCAGTTTGGAAGAAAAGTACCGAGATAAATAAAATAGGCGTTCTCGAGATAAATGCGTAATATACCTATACAAACCTACAAACAAACATATACATTCTTCTGAATACCAACGTATAAAAAAAAAATATTCCTCCGAATGCAATGTACAAACATTGAAAGAATAGCATTCACCTGGTGCCCATACTGAATAGATACCTGTAATTTCTAAAAAGTAGACCCTAGTAAACCTGGAACCTATGGTAAAATTCGAATTTTTGCATACAATACTTATTCTATATTTATTTTAGGAGTACTGAATAATAGAAGGGTTTTTGACAGTTACAACAAACCACCATTCACTCATTTTCGAAACAATACTTCCACATCTTCGATTAGATAATTATAGTCCCACAACCACTTGGCAGAAGTATTGTTTAGTTTTTGAAAAAAAAAACTATTACCACAACAAGAAATTCAGTTCTCATCATCCTTCCAAGGACGAAGAGCGGACGAAATCGATACTTCATCGAAAGGTACGACATCTGGAACGATAATACCTAATTATTGAAGTCAAGATCAAAGTTGACGTCATTGCGTTTCATATCTGCATCTAGACGCTTGTTTAGTTATACGAGCTATACATAGCTTTGAAGAACATCTGAGTGAAGTTTCACAGTCTAATAATGTTCAGAAGAGTTCGAAGAAATGATTCCGAATTCTTGAGTATGCCCTGTCCGGGGAGAAGTTATATTGGAAATGACCAGTTTCTTTTGCTTTTCTTGGAAGTCCTTATCCTCATTTCCCAGCACTGGGATTCAATTATCGATCCAATTATTTTCCCACCGATAGATTCCCCCTGGAAATCGGTCTTGTTAGTTACTTATTTGAAAAAAAAATATATACATAATATAATATACACTCTTTGTAGCAACGACCACTTTATACTTATCAAGAAAATCAGCTGAGGGGTGATTGTGCATGTGCATTCATTATTCAATTTCCAAACATTTTTATAATGATAATATAGTAGTAATATATATGAGTAATCCACATAGCTTGATACATAATATATAGTAACTTCTTTATTGTAGTAAAATGGTATCTACGTATTTACCTTAATTT
>JAEMON010000008.1:21821308-21886871 GCA_030264115.1 Lygus lineolaris | reverse complement strand
TTTTCGCTGGGGTCAATCCAAAATGTTGTCCCTTCAAAAGCGTTGCCTTGTTTGGCGGCTTCATTGAATGAACCTTCATGCTCCTCCCATGTCGCTTGTTTAGCTCGAAACTCCGTTTTGTTAAGCCAGAAAACCACTGAAAAGAGGCAAGTACGTCTGAGTTAGGGCGCAGGAGGCCTCTCTCAGGCGAAGGGGGTCAGTGATGTCATCATTACTAATCAATCACATTCTTTTGGGTTCATAAGATGAATAGCAGCTTTTTTGAAAGCTCTCATTGAGATCTACGTTTTTGAAAAGTAAACAAAAACCTCTCACCCCACAGACCTAATTTGTGTGAAACTGAATGCGAGAACTATGCATTATTTTTACCACAAAATTTCTAATCCTTACTCAGATAGTTACAACATCAAATATATGATACAGTGCCTCAATAAATAATAAATTGACGATATTTTCGTTTATTTTTAGGGCCATTACTTATATAGAGGGTGGCTACCGCTTGGGAGTGGATTTTTAGATAAACATCAATATTCACAGAACTTCAACGATCTTCTGAAACTTACTTGAAAACGAGCAGGCAGACAATGAGCAACAAATACTTACGTAGTGATTTGAACAGACTCTGACTAGACCTCAGTACATGAGCAGATAAATAGCAGGTGAGGGTGAGTTGTGATGCCAAAATGCTGATCATGTGTGACGACGACACCAAATAAACGTACAATTTTATCTAGGTATGAACAAGAATGTTTCAAGAAATACCTACATTTGAGATTGAACCAAAGCCCAAATCGTCGCTTAAGAAGCAACACGCCCTATGAACCAAATCCCAATTTTTCAGGAGGAGGAAAGAACTGAATCCAGTTTTTGATTACCTGTCCCTTTGTTTCCCGTTATTCAGTCACTTCTTGCCTTCTGGTAGTCGTCAATACTGAAAAATAGTATTAATAATTAAAGAAATAGGGAATTTAGGTTGATGTGGGCTGTTGTCCTAATAGGTAATTGAGGTACCTATTGAGGTCGATGGGGGTATTATGTTTTCCGAGTATTTCTCGATTTTGTAGTCTAGTTGAAGCAATTTTGAGCTAACCAGTCGATGCAACGTGAGAAGTCGAATAAGAATCAGTCAATACCTAATTTTCGAGAAAACGGTCGATAGGGAGTGTTGCTTCTAAAGCGACGAAATAACCAATCTGATTACGGAACTGGGTTGTTCAAATGATTAACGCCCTTATAATGTTAGGTTTGGCAGAAATAATAATGATGCTCTCTAAAGTCAAAAATTATGCTCTAAATCTGGTTATTAGAAATGAATATTTTGGCACTACGATGTAAGATGTAGGTGTATTGGAGGGATTCATACCGTAATTATATCAGGATCGAGGACTTTGATTCGTAAGCTAATGTTGTAGGTAAGCTTCCTGTTACAAGTATTTCGCCCCTCCTCAACCATAAACTTCTTCAGGTGATTCTATGACTGGGGGTGGATTCAATGGCAGAGTTTTTGGGAAGCCCATTTCCCCAATACTTTGACCTCAATGGTTCCGGGGTTGCTCCCCATATCCCTCCAGTACAACCAAACATTCCTTTTCTCAACTCTCTCTTTATAGTTATTCCTACCTCCGGTGCAACCCTCCTTCAGAAATTTTCACAAAACGTTTCCCATAGACGTTTCCTCCGCAGCCAATGGTTTAAGGCATTAAAGCCTCTTTTGAACGTTGGCCCAAGTAACACGTGTAGGCGTCGAATTGTTCGAATAAACAGGAGAAGGAAAAAAGGGGGGATTGTTGGACGCTTTCAGTATTTCTACCGCCCTTCAAAATAAAAATGAGGGCGGGAAGCACCCGTATGCTGAAGCTCAGGGCGCTTCAAATTTCCTTTGCCCACAGCCAGCCGCAAGCCGCACCCCCACGCCGATCTCTTCAATGGAGCTTTTGATTGAGTTACCTTCTGGTTCTTTATTACCCCTTGTCTTTCCGAAAGTAGTTTTATGACAAGGGTCACGCAGAATGAGAACGGTGTACAATGATGACGGCAAATACATACATCTCAGGCATTATCTTTTCGTTTGAAAAAATCCGAAGACCTCGCATTCGGCACGAATGACGCCGAAAGTCGATAGACGAATCGAAACTTCATCATTACTAAGCACGCATTGTTGTTTTTAAGTTATTTTGTAACTCAACTTTTGTGACACCTATATACTTTTAAACTCGCTTATCGTAAAATTTCGTAACGCATTTTTGTTAACGCATATGTTCAAACTAGACGCAATTCCTAGCTGAAAATTGGCACCATGAGATTGTCAAGGATGTTGAATCAGACTTGGAGGTCAATAATGCTAAATCCGCAACAATGCAAGTTCCCCACCGATGCATCGCGATGCAATGATAGACGGTACTGATGCAGCCTTATCCTACCGACTGAATCCGTATAATTCTAGATAAATTTGCCGTATTTGGTCGAATAGTTTGAGAGTTTCATTAGGAATGTAGTGTGTTCGACCACTAGGAACTACTCGTAACTTGCTCATGCTTCAGTAGCTCCGGACCACCATCATTGCCATATCTAGATACAAGCTCCAGCCAACTGTTTTTATGCCCTAGCGGTGTTTACCTACCACTCTTCAAGGGTCATCCCTTCAGTCCCTATCACTAAATTACCTTGAAAATGTTAAAAGTGACCCGGGTAGGTATGTGGGAATAAAGAACAGTGAAACCTGCCAATGATAATATCAATCATCAATCGTTACGCAATGAGCTTTATCACATCACTTGAAATTTTACGACGTTTTCAAGAGTCTTTAATATAATAGGCAATCACTGCCCTCTTTCAGGTACTATTAATTGTGTAGAAATACACTTGATATAACAAACATAAGGGTTATACTCACGAGCGAAGTCCTGGAAAAAATAAGAAGTCGTAACGTCCCGTACCTGAAAAAACGAGAAAAAAACCATGTTATAGCCTCACGGAAGTTTTTACCTAGAACCAACCTACCTACTTGCTAGACATAAGTATTATGTTTTTCTTTAAAATCGCTAGTAGGTCAAGAGTAGCCCTTACACAAATAACGTAAAATGCTAGAACTAGGTAAGTATATGCGTCAGGTAGCCTACCTAAATATGTGACAAAACATATGTTTTAATCAACGACCTCCACTCAGTACCAAATGAAAATGAAAAATGAAATTTCCTATAAGAATCACCCACAAAATCGGTTAAAATTATTCCTTGAAAATTCGCTCACCAACTCATGCTGCATGAATGGAACCTTTTATGTGTATGTTCACACATTTATATGTTTATATATTGTCATTCCAGACCATATCTGCCCGAGGGATCGAGATAAAAATCCAAAAAAATTTTAAAATGTCAATAATATCAAAAGTAAGGATGAGTTCGTTAGCCAGAATTTATTGAGTACTCCGAGGGGTCAAATTTTGAAAATTTAGTTTAGAAAATCGCTAAAAAACGTGTTTTTTTAGGTTTTTGGTGTGACATACCATCCTAAACATAGGAACATATGGTACATTCGGAATCAGCGTGACATTTCCTATAAGAATCACCCACAAAATCGGTTAAAATTATCCTTTGAAAGTTCGCTCACCAACTCATGCTGCATGAATGGAACTTTTCACCAAGCATTTTACAGTACTTCCTCTCTTATAAAAGGCTCAGTTGACAAACATCGAAGAGTCAAAGTTTCAACCCTCGCTCTTCATATTTAAATGGCAACTTCTCAAAATCGCCTCTCAGCAGAGATGAGGATCTCTTGTTGTAACACCGCAAAACTCCCATTGAGCTTCTCAACCCATTTTATAACTTTTAACTTCTGTCTTCTCATCTACGAGTATTAACTCCCTCCAAATCACTGACTGTTGATTATCGAGTTTGAAAAGTCGGAACCTGCCTGTCCTTAAAAGTTTCCGCATTTATCATTTTTAAAGCTCTGCCCTGGTTATTATACTTTGATCTCTCCACGTTAAAATCTTTCCAAAACTTCCTCGATAAATTCATAACATTTGTCGTCTTTTTCCGTGCTTTATCGGAATCGCAGGTTCTGTTTCGAGACTTCTCAACTTCCTGACTTTTAATGCAAAGGTGTAAACTCCTGTTTCTCAGGTCTAACTCTTTCCATCTTTTATTCATTCCTCCTTGAGCTTCACATTATACGACTGTAGAGCCCTGACTTTCGGGCGACCCACAGTCCTTGAAGATCGCGCTCCGGTTCTTCATAATTTTGGACGGGCTGTTGATCACTATTTTTAATGTACATTATAAATCTACAAAAGGTACTGGCATCATTGAAGCGGGAAAAACTTGGAAAATTATTACACATCCGTTAATAATTATAAATAACCCAATTCAATTTATCTCACTCACATTTAACAATATCGTCGTCGTAGTATCATCTCCATACTCATACTTTCTTGTTTTCACGATCAATATCAATATTGACGGAACAACCTCATTATTTCGTACCGATAATAGGTGCGTAATTGAACGAAGAATAGAATGTAAGTTTCATGACCCAAATATGGACTTGTCACGTGACTATCCTTAATCGTCCAATCCCTTTCCATCACGATCACGCCACCAGCCTTCGACATCACGATCCGATCTGTTTGTTGATGTAGACTAGAATGCATTCAGCGCTTGACAAGCAACCCGTTATTCAATAAAATCGATATTTTATTAGCCGACATTCTAGTTTTATGTATGTTGTTCGTGAGGTCACCAGTACCCCCCAAATCCATTAATTTCACTGCTGTGTCGCAGTACTCCGTCATATGTACGACCGGGAAGGTCCGAAATTGTAAACCCATTTTTTACTCAGTGCTCGACACTCACATGAGTTATTTTAGGTTTGTTCCAACTGACCGCGCTATCATATTCTATCATCGAATATTTGGCTGCACAGAACCCTCTGCGCACAATTTTCGGATATAATATAATATTTTTACTTTCCTCAGCCCACCTGGAAGGTGTAAGAAAAGTTTTGAAAACCCAATTTCTGAAACACCACCGCAAACTGGTCATAATCGGCATCTGGTCAATTTGCTCCACGTTTCGGAAGAGTGTATGTGTAAGTCTGTATGTACGTACGTATATGTATGGCCCCATATAAATGATAAAAAAATTCCGAGTTCGAGGATTGGTTTCTACATGTATGAGGAAGATCCAATGAGTATTTCAGCCCTCCACGTGAATTAACAGAGGAAGAAAATATTCAAGACAGGTGAAAAACCGCACATTTTTTAGCGTTCCTAGCAATCTGCTCGAACGATTTTGATGAAATTCACAGAACTAACTTTTCTTTCGAGTGAAAATAAGCTTCAATACTTCTCATTTCCACAAAAATATCATGAGGGCCGATATCAGCGTTGAAATCCACAAAAATTGATACCTATTTATAGCCATTTTTGTTGACTTTAACGCTGATTGTGGAGATTGGGTATTGAAGGTCGTTTTTACTTGAAAGAACAGGAAGTTCTGTGAATTTCATCAAAATTCTTAGAGCCGTTTGAGAGGAAAGCTAAAAAAAGTGCTAAAAACGACGTTTTCAGGTTTATACGGGTATCGAAAGTAGTGTGAACCCTCGCACCAAATGTTTCTGTTCCATCCTGGTTTTGTGTCCAACTTACCTACCTAATACAACTGAATTGATAAGAACTTGAATACTGTTCCAACTTACCGCAATATTATAATATATTTTGATATTTTCAACCCTGCGGCGGAGAAGGGTTGAAATTAACACAGGAAAAACTTCTGTAACCTCCCTACTTCTTGTTTCTCTCACGTCAATCTTCGCCTTTTTTTTACGCCTTTTTCGAGGCCGAGGTTTTCACACTCCGAAAAAATTTTCGCGTTAGCGGTCTTTATATTTTCCCGCGTTCCAACTGAACGTACGATGATATTATATTATCTACAACCTGCACACTTTGAACTTGAAACGACCTTCAGACTGTTCACATGTAATATAATATGATATTTCAGTTAGAACAAACCTTTTGTTACTAACCCGAAATCAATGGGCGGATATTATGAGTATACCTACTGTTACCTATAGGTTCAGGAGCTCCTGCAATGTTGAACTTCATTAATCAATCACCTATAAGGCAAATTATTATTTCAACAAGATTGCTTTATTTCCCTCAATAAACATGGTTTGTTTTTTCCGGTAATTCACGAAACCCGATTGGAGTAAAAAAAACTCGTTTGAAAGTTATCAGTTTCATGACAAACGAGTATTTTAGTTAAATTAACCCGATTGGCGTTGACCTTGAAATATCAAACGAGTCCTCTTAAAAGGGGCTCCTTACCGAAACCCAAACGAGTAAATTTCCTTATTTTTACTACCGTGGGTGGCCCACAAACGAGCAAAATAGGCCAAAATCAGTGAGAGTATTAATGAATGCTCAAGTTCCTTTCATTCATTACGATCCATACAAACACCGCACTATAAAGAGGATACCAAATTAAAATATAGGTAGGTTTTTTCGAAGCCTATATTTACTTGCGGAGACAACCACTATAGCCCACCATATAAAATTAAATATTATAGGTAGGTGGCTAGGGTGTTGTTTCGATGGGTGAGCGAGGGTAGTCGATGATCACGTCACATTTAAGCCGGATTAGCGTGCCATTAGATACGCTTGGATTCACTCTGCTTTTAGCACGATCATAAATCACGCGGCTCCCAGTAGAACTTGAATTATGCTATATGGTAATTCCCTAAATAAAGTCATTGATAGTCAACATGTGTTATCTTTATGAAGAAAAATTCTTTCGTCATTTGATGAACCCCTTTCCGAACGTGGCGTCGATTCATTAATATTTATGATGGGGCCGTAGGCTTGACAAGACAAGGACTGAAAAGGGGATGCGTGTCATCTGAAATCTTGTCTGTCGCTTCTACCCTTCAACAATGTTATCAGACAGCTGGGCTCGGATACCATCTACCTGCGGTGTGGTCTCCCTCCCAAAAAGACCTTAACGCTATTCACAGCGAACATCACAAGGAAAGCTCTGGAATAATTATCAGGGAAACTTCTCCCCTTCACGATCATTACAACGTCCTTAGTGCTGCGCCCGATGAATACGCTCAGGTAGATACGATCGCCAACAAGTGGCGAGGGAATGACAATAAAATAAACGCCCATAATGCAGTTCCCCGAAACGAGAGAGAGATAATATAAGAACGTATTCAGCGCACGTACGTGAGTTGGGAAACCCGCTGTTCAAATCACCGCGTACAATTCTATCAGAATGTCAGAATTTGTTGGATGCGGGTTGGGAGTGCCATCATTCAGAGAGACGTAGCAAATAATACGTAGAACGTATCTAATGGGTATACATCGCTCAAACCTACGCAAGTCCTGACAAATGAATATAAATACTACGGGGATGTAACATGATGCCGCAATCAAATTCCAAGTAGGAATAATTAATATTATATTCTGGGAAAATTCGGCTTGATATCATAACACTGGTTGAAACATCCTACAGCAACAGGAAGGTTTTAACTCACAATTCCATACCAACCTAATAGTAGCAAAATGTTAACCTCATTTCTTTGAGGAGGAATAAGATGGAATATCTGGAACGGAGCTTCACACTACTTTCCTCACCAGCTCTAACCCTCCAATTTCTCCCCAATCCGACTAGATAAAATTAAAAAACAAAAACCTAGCATGCTTTAGCTTCAAACTGAAATAAATTTATGTGGGTGAGTAGTAGAGATGGGCAATACGATACCGATATATCGAGTGTTCCCATTTGAAATATCGATGTTTAGCAATCGACTGGTTGAACTTTTGATATCCTGATATATCGACTGTTTCAGCTCATATCCACTGTTTTTGCGCAATTTTTAAAACATTCAAATTGCCCAACCAACAATGGCACAGCATCGACTGAATGAACGGAGCTACTCCAAAGTATGCTGGGTAACCTATACCTACAACTGGATTTCAAGCACCTCTAATGATTATTAGCATCGGATGTACGTATTGCTTACACCTTACCAAGGGCATGTTTTACTGAGTTACCTACCTGCTTTTGCTGCATGAAGAAAAGACGGTGGCGTTGAAAGTTGACCAAGTATTATTTATTTAGCAATACCTATTTCTAAAAATGATTATTACCAAGTGCACTTAATAATTAATACTTTCATATAGTCAATTACATAGAAGTATTAATCTCACCCTAATTAATCTTAATCTTATGGTTCATTATATCCATATTCCATATTATATTATTATCCATATTCAAGAATTCTATATTGTTATTACCTACTAATTATCTTGAATAATTATTTCATGTTGGAACTTGCATATACTCGTAATTCTGAATAGAACAAGAAAGTCTTCCTTTATTCTCCATTTGTCATCATTTCCTCTTCGGGGACCATTATTTACAATCATTAAATGTTCGAAACCAGAAGTTGATGATATTTTCATCTTCCTTATTGCTATCTACTAATGAAAATAGTGATAAGTATGGATATCGATTATTTTCCTGTTAATACATCGATATTTAAAATATCGTACCTCCGAGATATCGATATATTTGATATCGCTCCATTTGCTTCCGATGCCCATTGGGAATCAAGAACTATAATCAGCTCGTGGGGTGATAATATTGTAGTCGTCACACTAGGTAGCCAAACTGAACACTTCCACCAACTTAGTGTAACCAGTAGTTCTCAGAAGGATATGGAAGGAGTGGGAAATTGGCAGCATGAGATGGGGTGATGGGGGGTGGGTTGAACTAAATTCAGAGCTTTCCTACGAGTGGTGAACGATTTTGATCCTTGGCAACGATTGGTTGTACCTGAAAAGCATTAAAGATACCTCGCAATTTCTCCTCCCGCAATCCCGTATTATTTTTGGGCTGAGAGGCTTCGGCTAAAGCATAATATACCATGCTAAATAGTTTTTCCATCAAAATTTCCACTTGTTTTTTGCATTTTAAATCTTTCTGAACTCTTTTGTTTCCGTATCAGGCCGTCAAGTCAATTCCTTGTTCCTTCCCTTGTTTCTTGTTCTATAGTTATGGTCCGATTCTGATGAAATCAGGGATCAACTTGAATATTAAAGCTTCTTCCGGGATTGATTTTTTTCAATCAGAGATTTACTAGATTCCTCTCCGATAGGTTTTTCTTAATTTGCTTGGTTAATAAAATTTCACTTAACTTTCACTGATTTACTGTTCTATTCTTATTTCTGAGCATGTCCCGTGAATAAACACGATGAAAAATGAGAATGTGAGTCAAAGAAAGGTCGCCTGGAATCTGGATGGATAATAATTTATTATTATCAGTTTGATTCTATCTGTTTTTAATTGATTCAATCACATTACCAGTATCTATTAGATAATAAGTTAACCTCTAAATCAGGTACCTGTGTGATGAAGGTATGAAAAATGTCAATCAATGCGGTTAGTGACCATAAAACGCGAAGTTCTATTCAAACACATAGGGTAATCCCTCGTTAACGCTTAATCCCCGGAGATTTTTTTCGCGAAGTTTTGACGTTATTTCCCTCTCTGAACCTAATGAAAAGGGTAGGTCGAAATTATCGCGGAGCAAAGAGGTTTTGGAATCCACTCTTTTCTGGACTAGAGAGCCATCCACGTTATGACACAGTATCGCAATCAACGGCGATTCAAGAGGAGGTTAATCCGAGCGACGTCCCTGGCAAATCCGCTCAGGTCGCACACAAATACGCTTCCCCAAACAGAGGATTCTAACGAAGTTGTTTGGCCGAGGATTAACCGGTAAGCGGTCCGGCGAGGTCTGGGTTGCCACTTTATTAGCGGTCCTAATACCGCACGAGCTATATCGATGTTATCGGAGACTGTCCTCTCTCCACCCGAACCATGCGGGATTCATCTATCCAGAAGGTATATCTGCATTGGAAATGACTAGAGTCAAAATTTTCATGCTATGGGCAATTCTGGCTGTTGCACTTTATGATTCGTTTAACTGAAAGATTTCAGTGTGCGCTTTCCAAAAAGGTACTATGTGGGGTATCCGATGGTTGGATATGAGCGAAAACAAGCGCCGTAAAAAATATACAGGTGACGTCACCGACCCCGCGCCCGCCTAGGGGACACCCTCCGCTTCTCAGAAAAGATGAGGTCACGCGTGATCTTCTCGCCAGTTTTACAGCCAACCTAAAGAATATTTTGAGCTGAAAATCAGAACGTAGGGGTTTTCAAGAGTGCTGAATCCGAATTCGGAGTCGAAAATGTAAAATTCGGACAGCGGAATTCCCCATCTTGCTTCATCTTAGGCGTCCAAAAATGATACCTAATATAGTTTGAGTTGAATTCAGTAGATGCTGCTTCAAAATTAGCATAGTTTTGCATATTCGAACTATGGATGCAATTAGGCATATTCGGGGCAAAATTCGTAATGCTGAATATTTAGAGATAATCGAGTTTCAAAATTATACGCACGTTTCGACTATTTTCGGAGAATGGTAGGAAATAAATGTACGTATCAAAGGGAGGATGGATATTATTGATTAATGAGGGAATTGTTGGTAAGAAGCGAACTGAAATCAAACCATTACACGAATGGATCTCGCCCCTCCTTTTTAAGGTCAATTTTCATATTTATGCGTTGCGGTTTCAGGCACCTAGAGGGATAGAAATGGAAAATTCGAGGAATACCTAACTGAATAGATGGCATTTATTCGTATTCGCTTGTTGTTGGAAAAGAAGCAGCAACAGATAGGAGAGATTCCATTAATATTGGAATGGATAGGATGGATTCCTTGTAGAATTCTTACATTTTGTCAAATACAAAAGTCCCGTATTTCACTAAAAAAAATAAAAACAAAACTGTTGAGTAAAAGTCCGTATTTTACATTTTAGTGAACCTAAATCGCGAAACCTGGCACATCTCCAATAGAGAAATATTTTGAAAAAACTTGAGGGTAGTAGGTACTGGTGAAGTTATGTACGAAAAGAATCAATTTTTCAGCAAGTGTTGTATAAAAATAATAAATTGTTAGCGAAAACTATTAGGTAATCATGCTTATTTTGGTCAAAATGCACATTTTACACCCGTAAAATGTGTACGTCAAGAATTCGTAACAACTGCAATTATATGCAAATTACATTCGGAATTTTTTCTTATACTAATACAGCGGCTTTTTTCTAGTACTACATCTCAATTCTCGTGTGCATCTCTTTTTGTGTGCATATTTTACTGGTTTCTACTACATATTCTATAGCATATTTGGGACATTTATGCTGTAAAAAAATCCGGTCTCTAAAAATGATAAAAAGCTGTGCAATAATCCGCAGCGCTGTCCAAATCCAAAGCAACATAAATATCATACACTAGTTACATACTAGAACAGAACAATAAATTCATGAAGAGAGTTCGGGGGAAAGGTAACGATGTATCTACCAACGCCTTTGTTGAAGTATGCTGCTTGAATATATACATTCCTATTTATTGGATTTCTTACAATGCTCGAATGAGAGTAGGTAGGTTGATGATAATGTGCTTACACGTGTTAGCACGAAATACACAGGGTTCCTCGGTGGTCTGAGACTTTACCATCCAAAGGTCAGATCCTATTGTGGAATGCGAGAACTACGTACAAGCCTCTTAACTATAGATCCATTGTTATGAAATTCCCACTAGTGCTTCTATTCTCAGAAAGCTGTTCTAGAGAGAAAATCCAAGGGAGGGTCGTCCAAATTGAAGAGCTCTAATTATTGCATGCATATACACTAGGAGCAGCAGGCATCGAGCATTCTCATGTGGAAATTATTGTAAAATGGTTACCATAATAATATTAGGAAAAACTATTACTGTTAGATTCTTTCAATATTTTCGGTTATTTGTTAAATATAAATAGAATGGACTTTTTGTGTGTGACAAAGACATTCAAATATCAACATTAACTAGGTATTTTTATAATTCGTGCTTCTCTTTTGTGTCAGTAAGAATTGACATTGAGAAGAATCTTCCTTCCTCACGTCCGAAGGTAGAAAGGATGGCATTCTTGCATCAAGAAGTAAATAAGAATTTTTTTCGTCCAAATTCAAAATCGTCACATGCTTTTATATACTGTTGAGTTTCAGAGATTTCTGCACAATGTTGGTTCCATGTCTGTCTGTCGGTCTAACTGTGGCCATTCCTTGTCCCGGGCATACCTACCTAACTGTACCTACTAAATTATCGTCTGATTAAGATTAGAGTTTCAGGGATTGAGTGGGCCACCCCTTAGACGGCCCCGATCAATTTTCGCCGTCATACGACTAGTAGCTTGTGCGCATGGGCAAAGGTGAATTTCCTGAAAACACGGTTTGTTAGTTCCTAATGAAACGATTTCGTTCAAATTCGAGGGTAGTTGGGAGCTGTTCCCAGAAAGTACCAATGTTATGAAGGTGACAGCTGTGATGATGAAGGTTTACATTGATCAAAATGTAATTTCCTCTTTTTTATCGCTAAATGTTTCTGCATGATATTTTCGGCATCGATGATACAGAAAACCTATATCGAATTTTGATTTTTTTTAAATCACAAAATGATTGTGAACTAAACTGGGAAAATATCATGGTTATGATAATTCTAGCTTGATGAAAGTGGTTCTGAATATTCAATCCCAACACAACAAAAAGAAGCTATACAAATCCTGACAAATAAAGTGCCAGTCATGTAATATGTCTTTATGAGCGAGTTGTGAAGTGAAATTCACAACTATTTTAATTCATAATTTACTCATTGATCCTAATAAGTTATTGCGTTTATTCCTCACGTCATATCCAGGACGAAATCGACCTCTTCTTCATGATGTAAGTTCATCGTTAATTTCTGAAAACAATGAGTTCGTCGACGAAAGGGAAGCCATACCTAGTATTTCAAACGCTGCGGAATCCTTTCCAATAAAACCCGGGAGCTGTGCGGGAAATCCAGTTACGGCATCGGCGATCGGAACTATTGCGTTTGGAAAATACGAGTAGATGAGCGGAAAAGACAAACCATTTTATCCTCCTCTATAGAACTGTTCATCGGAAAGCAGAGGTTTAGCACGTTCATTGGGGAACTAGGAAAAGCTGAGTAAGGCCGTGAGCTCAAGCGTGGAATTGATACCCCTTTGAGCACTGATCAATTTACTGTTAATCACATTAACAACAAAACAATCGTAAAACCAAACCTAATTCTGTTTTCAAGTTGAATCTATTTCACGCTCCAGTTCACCGGATTGCTTTCAGTATCAAATAGAAGAAGCTGCTCTGGACAGAACAAATAATGATTTCGAGGACTTGTTCGTTGTCTTGAGAATGTTCTTAGAGCTGGGACTATTTTCTAATGAACAACAATAGGTTTCAAGGAGGAGTAGTCTGTATAATAAATTATATATCTGTGCTCTATCCCAGTCATTTTAATCATTAGTTATTGTCGTCGTTTAGTCTATCTACTAATAGTAGAATAGAACATAAATACCTCCGAATCTCTATACAGGGTGGTCCCAAACCATACCGAAAGAATTGGAGATCACACAGGGAATTTCACGCTCACCACAAATAATATACTTACTTTCACCACATTTTTCGTTGAAATCCTAAGTTTTTTCCATTTTCCATGTTTTTCCATTGTTTAAAATATTGTTTTCACGCGAAAAATACCCAACACCATACTCCAATAAACAAAACTTCGAAATAAACTTTATAGGATATTAAATTCTGCAACGCATGAGACCAACAGCAGCTCTTTAGATTTTTACATTAATTTAAAGGTTTAATGAATTTTAGTCCAATGTTTCCTAAGGCCAAAAAATCAACGTGTGCTCAAGGTATACCACTTCAGTGTAATTCGACCTTTTCATCTTCAAACCATCGAACTACTAGTATAACTACTAGTAGTTCTATATGGATGCTCCAAACATGTTAGAAATGAAAGTGTGGCATAAAATGGAGTGCCAAATATCTATTTGTTGACCTTGGGAAGAAATGTGGATAACAATTCTATATACCTTGAAATACCTTGAAACATTGAAATAACACATCTAAAGAGCTTCGGTTGGTCGCGTTCGACGCAGAATTTAATTTCTACATAGTTTATTTCGAAGTTGTATTTATTTATTGGAGTATGGTTCTAAATAGTTTACGCGAAAACACTCAAAAAGCCTTGAAAAATTCAGTTTTTTGCTAAAGAAGTGGTTAAGGTCGATTTAGATACCCTTAATATAGGGTATCTAAAAATCGCGAAATTTTCCATTTAAGATCTCGAATGTTTTGTGAGGGACCAACATGTATGACTAACTCTCGAATGTACCTAAATAAACAGTGAGTAAGCTCCTAAATATTCCCTGAACAAAACAAATATTGTACCAAGTACCTACAAGGACCTGATGATTGGGACTAATTCAATTCAACAAAATAGCGAAATAGATGGGTAACTTCGAAATCTACATAAACGTGAACAATAATTCAGTAATTGTACCTCATTTTACTAAACATAACTAATTTATTATGATAGCGAACCTCGCGTAATTTTTTATTAAGAAGGAACAAGAATTAATTTGCTCTGAACAGGAGGATGTTCCTCCACATCCCAAGAGTTGTCATGTTAACATGAAGGAGAGGGAGGATCTTTGCGTTCATTAGTGTCTCCACAGCCTGTCTCTAACAAGCAACGTGTTCGGCGGGAATAAATACACGACCTAGATGTAAGCCAGCAAGAATTTCCCGAAGAATTCTATGCCAATAACATTAAGAAGAACCGTTAATTATCATGAACAATATACCGTAATATTATGTTCCTATGTTTAATATTTTACTTAATTGATTATTTTATTTTATTTACATCAAAACCTCAAAACAAGCGTTTTTAGCGATTTATGATCCACAATTTTCAAAATTTGTCCCCTTGGGCTACTCCGAAAATTCTGCTCAACGAATTCTGCTCTTCTGATATTATTGAAAATTTGATTTTTTTTGTTTTGATTTTTCAGATGGATCCTAGGGTCAGATATAATATAATATTATATCGCTTGGAGAGGCACATAAACAAATAAATAAATAAAATACATATGGAGATGTGTTAAACTTTAGGGATCGTTCTAAAATGGTCTGAAACGGATTTTTATACAATTTTCGAAAATTTGCATAACTAAAATTCGCTAAAAAGCAAAAACACACGTGTGTGCACTGCATACGCTGGGTGACGTAATGAGCGAAAGATCCGATGAATTACAGAAAGTACAGCATTCCCAAATCAAATTCAACGTTTCCTGAATAAAATCTAACATAACAACGCAAAAACAATAATTATGCCGTTTCTTGATTGAATTCAACTTTCGAGTGTGGGTCAGTGTGTTTGTGTACCAATCATCCCCAAAGAGATTATTTAGTAGGCAAGTGGGCACCATAAAATTTTATTTCCGTCTTCGCAATCCCTCTACTTTTTCAAGCTCCCAGGGCACTGAACACTATTGAAAAAATCTGTTTAAAGTATGGAATACTTATCTACGAAATTTCAATCCTTGACCTCTTAGAACCAAATAACAGAAAGAATGCCGGAAACCGACTTGGAAATGATATTAAAAAATTTGAAATTCGAGAAGGAGATATTAAAATATACACCATATAAATGGGTGTGGAATACCAACAGTATCGAGTGTCTGTGGATGCTATTCTAAACATAATGCTCTTCTCCCTGTATTTGAGTACGTGAATCTTCCCCAACACTTCTTTGAAACAAGACACCGTTCAGGCCTCGGCGAAGGAGAAAATAATAACACGGAGCATAATGGCTCTATTGTGCTCTAACTCCGCATGTACCATCACATAAGAGGTGGCTGCTGTTTAAGTGGAAGTCCTTAAAACTCCTGCCTCCTTATACGAGAAGTTTTCAGGAGCGTTCAAAGGTAACTTACAAAGATTTATCGCCCAAGTTGAGCGATTGTAGTTTGTACAAGTACATTGAATTAGAGCTGGTCAAATTGAATTAAGGGTCACACAGATCAGTGAAAAATTTAGAATGATGAACAGGAATAATTTAAAATCAAACTACAATATTACAATTAGTTAAAGATCAAGCACCTATACTTAGGTATTCCGCTATCATAATCAAGCCAAATTTATTATTTTAAAGTTGATCGCTATACCGATTGTTCTTCAATCGAAAAGGAGGCCTTCATTTCGTGCAATTCATAGAAGGCAATGGTGACTTGCGAATTGATTGGTTCACGTTACGTTATTGATGCGGTAACGAAATTTATAGGGTCCCGTCTAAGGGCCAAACTCCATGATGCCGCAACTACCAACGCCAATTCAACATTCTTTTGACTTCATTTCCAGGCTTTTTCACTTCAACACAACACCAATGTAGTTCAACATGAAGAAATGATAAGAAAGTGACAGTAACACGTTTGCCTAGGAACTGACAGGAATTTCACAATGTTTTATCGCCCGACCGCCCTAAAATGTTCCCGTCTTCGTGAAAAAGTCTTCCCGTCCGCCCCAATAATGAAATTTGCCCCTGAACACATACCTCCCCACGCCCTTGGCCTCGCTTATTTGACAGTTCCCCTTCTCTACCAGGCTTACCAGATATTAGGGAACAGCTCCTGGCGGAGACAATTTTTTACGGATACACTTTAAAATATTAAAGAGGGCGCCCCTTCTAGACGGGAGAGGAGTTGAAGAGGCGTGTGGACTCGAAATTGAATGCTTCCCTGGCGTGAAATATTGCGGCTGAGGTGCTTCTCTTTATTAGCATTCTAAAACCGAGGCGAATATTAGATGGCAGGTTTTAACAATCTACTCGATTTCTCTTTTCAGCACCTCCGGGGGTCGTTTTCTTTGGGTAAATAAGTGCTTCGGAGCAACCTACGCTCGTCTTTTACCGTTTTTCTTCGGAAAAATCCTTCTCCGAATCTCGACCAAATCACAATAAAAATTTTTTTAACCTTCTTTGCAACTAATACACAGGGTTTTTACCTAAGGTAAAAAACTCGGACAGACTAATAAGTTTCAAAGGGGATGTGGCAATTCAATCTAATCCTCAAGAAAGGGGCGTCGGGTACAGCGGTATCATTGGTGATAGTAAATGCTTATGAGGAGACATGTAGGAGAGACTTTTTGACGCCGAAATTGTCTAGATAGAGATCGCCTAGTCAAAATATTCGATAATGATGTAAAGTTGTAGCCAGAAAAGCTAGCTAAAACCCTAAAATTGAATTTTTGTTTCCGGCATCGGGGAAAGTATGGAATATTACCTTTAATCATGAGAAACTTAATGAAAATTATCAAGAGCCAAGGTTTACACATTCAAGTGGTGTTACCTTTCCATACCTCTAGCAGTTCCACCAAAAGTTGAGCTACAAGTGTGATAAATGAAACACACAGATTCTTGTAAAAACATCTGGGTAAGGATTTTATTGGAGATATGTGTGTGTACGAAAATTCGTTAACGGGGGTCATTCATACAAAATGAACTGGAACATTCACATGAGTGAATTTCCGATAAATCTAAATCTATCTTTCAAAACGCTCTGACTACTGTTCGAGTTAATTTTCAGAGGTAAAACACAATAGGTTTGTTATTTTCATTGGAATCTGAAGAGCTGCAGCATTTTAGGTTGATATCGCAATACCTATGTGAGTCATTTGATTCGAGGAATATTCACCCTTCATTAATCGAGAATCGCTGTTGGTGTTCCAGGTGCCTCCTCAGTGTTCTCAACCGTCAAACTCATTTCAAGAGGGATTCGTTATTTTACTGCGTAATGAAGCTCGGAAAGTTGTTTAACGCGTTGCAATATTTTAGTTGATTTTCCAGCCATTTGTCATTTCCAATTAAACAAAGAGGTATCAAATGAAACTCAATTATGATTAGGAAGGAATTCCGCAATTGTATAATAATTATTCGCTATTAAGCTGTCAAGAATCCCCTCGTACACTTCCCGTTATTAAAATCGCATATCAAACGGAAATTACTGTCAATTATTACCTACATTTCGAATCAAAATCTGAATTTAATTTTTCATTCATGTTATCACATAATAAGCATCCGATTCGGGTTGGAAGTGTCGACTGACGACGTTGGATGTTGATGAAATAGATTGTCCAAGTTTCTTTCTACTACCTATCCATTCGATCTGTTATGGATAAATTCCTACATCTTAATGTTTGTTTTCTAATCACATAATCCTCAAATTGGAGACGTTAAGGTTTTTCCATGAGAACTTGATTATCTTTAATGCGATTAAGGTTGAGTGTTATAGTGGATCATAAATATATGAAACTCAGAATTGAATTTCAAAAAAAGTTAGAAGGCGAAAACATGAGGCTCTGGTAGGACTCTAAAGGAAAGCCTCGGCGGTTGTAGCCCAGTGCTCTATCCATAATTGCTACAGGTGCCACTGGAAGAGACATTGTGGTCAGTCGCAAGAAATCCTTCACGTTTCTACAATCATTAGGTACATATTGTCTTGTTATTACAGTGTTCCGATTGGTTTAAGACATTGAAAAATACCTATTATGATTATCAATAGGGGGCCGAAGTAGCCTTTGCAAGGTAAAGAAGTGTGATACTTCTGGATGACCACAGCTAGGTACCTCTTCGCGCCAATACTGAGAGGAATGTTATTATGCTTAGCCCTTTTTCACAACTTCAAACACACAATTCATATTAGGATTAATTGTCTGTTTAATGGGTGATTGTGTGTAATTAATAGGTGAAGAAAGAAATGACACTACTTCAACTGCTAAGTGTCACCCTGCTAAGTGTGTTTCCTTGATAATTAGGGATTCTTCAACCAATTCCAACCTGCTCATAATTATTCACCCTTATAACATCAGGAATCTTATATAAATTAGTGGGTAGTGTCGGACGAACTCTTCTTACGTGGTGTCTATCCGTTGTTCCTTTCTAATAAAAACCTAGAAGTTTCCTTCTTTCTCCGAGCAGGTACTTGGAAAACCTACCACGTCCGCTCCCACACCATGCCATTGTCTTCCCATCGCTGGGGGACCTTTAATGGATATTGGCCATCCGTCTCCGGCATCCTCTGGTAGTACACTCCGAGCCTTGAGTGCATTCCACACAATAACGAATAGTCTGGATCACTTTATCTAAAATAAATAAACTGCTGGATTTGGACGTTAAGTTTAACGACCTCGAGATAGATGGGCGTCTCGAGCTCAATGGCCTTCTGATTTTGAAAACAACCCAACAATAACATCAACAATTCGTAATTTAATAAGGCGACTTTTTTCAGCAGATGTTTTTGGCTCAGTCATTCTTAAAATTGTAACATGAGTTTTTCGAGGATGCTGAATGCAATTTTGATCCATAATTCTATTATGAAACTTGTCCTCGCGGTAGTAAACAATTAATAAATAACATCAGTGAACTTGAAGTTACGATCCTTAGTAGGTATATCAGAACGAAAGAAATCCCCAGCTTACAATAATTAGGGAGGGTGAGCCTACTTATAGTCAATTGACTACCCAACTTTTTTACAAAAATACATACCTAACTGTAGGTTAAAACTGACTGTGGAACTTGCATGGGTGAGAATTTTGCATTTTGAACCTCAAAATCTAATTCAGCGCCCTTCAAAACCCCCTGATGCCAGTTTTCAGCTTGAAATTACGGCTGGTTTGCCCGGAAAATGGCTTGAAAGGGAACGGCTGACGTCAGTTAGGTTCAAATTACAAGACCCATTTTTGGTAACTTCCAATCGTCGGATACCCCTCATATAGCACCTTTTTCGAAAGCCCTCATTAAGATCTTTCAAATAAAAAATAACCATGCAAGTGCCCCACTCCTAAAGAAGCTGGAACTAATTTTATGTTATAATACAAAACAAATAACAATGAAGAACCTCGCTTACTCTGTTATAAACGAAATAATACAAGACCTCCGAAGTTGGGAGTTAAAACGCCTTTTCTTCTGTTCGCCATTGCATTCGAGAAAACTAACTTTTCAAGGAATGCCGATGAGAAAACCCACAAGTTAAATAAACAAGGTCGAAGAACGAGAAAAATGAAGGGAAGAACGTCCGCAGGGACTGGGATCCACCCGAACGAAGGTATACCTATCCATCCCCTTTAGATCTTTCAACGTGAAATAAGATTTTTTTACCAGCGATATCTCTGACTGATCCTTTCCCATAGGAAAGCTCAGATATCAGGGGCCTGTTCTGAAAGCGCCTACACCATGCCCAAACACAGGTCAAAATCCTTTGTAACGTTTTTCACGTTTGTGATTTTGAAAATTCCCCGACGTAGATACGTATACAATCACGACTACATACTACTTTACTATGTGAATCATGGTTCTCAATTTATTATCAAGAGAAAACTGGAAGAAACTGATGAAAAACCAGGTTTTCCAGAAAGGTAAAAAACAAAAATATTGAATACACACCTCAATATGGAATACAATGTTTCTTCCGCTACTTTGGTAGACTTGGCAAAACTTGGGTATTCCCTTGGAAATATCTAGGACCTCATATTGTGAAATGAAAATCTGAAAGATCAGAACGATTCTTGATTTTCATAGTTTTTTGTGTATTCTGCAATTGATCGATGGACATAATTATGAACAAAGTTCTTTGGAGTGTAAATGTGAATGTGGAGTGGCCAAATTTGAATAGAATTTTCTTAAAAATACTAGTCCGCTCTCTTTTACAGAGAAGACGAAAATTTAGTTCGTACCCGTTAAGTAAATTTTTTTTTCAAATTCCCACCAAGTTTAAAGATGAATGAAATAATAAATCCATCCTAACTCTAAGGAACATCCCAGAGGCATAATTTTATCACATTCCTAAAGGTGCTGAGGGCAAACACTTCTCGTCCCCGTTCATTAGGATGCAAAACGACGGTTGGTCGTCTTTCAGAAAACGAGACCCCTTTTACATAATCAAGCGAACTCCGGTGATTGATTTATCAACAATTTGCATATTAACCGAAGGGAGGCTCTCCCAACCCTTATTTACCTAAGAAAGGCTGAAGTGTCCTTCGGCCTCTTGAAAAGGGAGTCTTGGAGGGGTTCCCTGTCCTTACCCTAACCTAATTAACGGAGAACAATATGGGGAAAAGGAGGTTTTAATTAAAATTGAGGTAAGTGAAGGTTTGAAAGGTCGGGAAGCGTTATCTGTGTATTTGAAAGGGAATAGCATAACGACTGATGAGAATTTTGATGAACTTCCTGTTTCATGGCCAGCCTTTTTAGACTTACTCCTGACAGAAGATACCACCAACGTAGCTCCGAGAACATGATCACCTCATCACCAACATTAGATTGATCTTTTTATACATTACAACTCGAAATTTTATCAAATTGAACCAAATATTAAGGGGAAACACTTTAGAAGATTTTAGGGGGCACACGTCCCTTCAGGCGGAGGAGGGGTTAAAGACCTATTTCCAAAAGGGAACATTATGTTGTTAGTATGAAATAAATACACGAGTATTAGAGGTAGGTACCTGCGCATGAAACTCATTAGGCGGTCTTTGGAATGTTGGTGCAATGAACTTTCACCACATATTGTGACAGTTCCATGACTAGTCACCAAATTATATGAAGTGCGCGATCCCCATTAGGGTCACACTGGCACCACGACGTGTCGTCTGATATTTTAATAAGCATTTTTGAAGTCTGAAGAATTTTCGTTATGACTTTCAATATGAAATACCCAAAATGAGGTAACTATCATCAACATGCAAGACGCGGTTTCTTGCGCCACGGCAACATCCCTGGCGATTCCTGTTGCGATACAGACACGAGATAACTATATTTTATCAAAATCTAGGGATATCTTAGGTCGTCATAGAGGATGAAATAGGGATGTACGATCTTGCAACTGAGGGACCTCGAAGTGGTAAAGAAAATACATTCTTTCCATATCATGGAAAAACATTGAATAGTGGATATGTTTTAGGGGCACTGAACTACCTGCCTATCGAATCACAACCATTATAAACCATTGCCCGCTTTATATACTTTCGTTTCTACTTTTGTGACTACGTTTTTAGGTAAGTAGTAATAATTCTGAATTTTTATCGGTAGTTTGGTCTTTATTGTTTATCCTTTGTTTGGTCTTACAAATTTGGTCTTTAAAAAAAGGTGACGAATTCAAATTTTCACCTGACTCCCAGCCCTTTAACATGCCCATGTCGAAAATTCTTTGAAAGCGTTCGAAATTAGGATTCAGTGCTCAACCAACTGATGCTCTGGGTCAAAAATATAATTTAGAACACGGGATCCTTTGAACACGCTCAAGTAGCTCGTGATAATGTAGGTTCCGTTAGTATCAATCTCCTGCTTGCTCAAAGTTCTTGATAATACGAAATTCTGCTAAATAATGAGAGGCTTTTCGGCCGGAATCTAACCGCCCACAGTGAGCTCTGTAACGCTATTCGGGATATTGCACTCGTAGTTCAAGTTTCATCTGGCTTAATATTTGACGGGGTAGTACTGCTTGGAATGATAGTGAACCATTCGACCTACATACCATAAATATGTTACCATACATGCACCTTATTAATACTCTGCTTATTATGGTCATAGGTATTCTTACAACGTATGATGAAACATGTGTTGGGTAAGTACATTATGTTGGTATATATTGAGGAACAATTATATTCCTTAGTTAGTGATAGGAGAACGAATAACTCCATCTTATATGACGTTCCTTCGTCTTGTAATTCGTACCAGAACGTAATAGAATACCGTATTTATCCCAAGGAAAAAGCAGTAAGCAGACCGAGATGAGGACGCCACAAGGTTTTCCTGAGGGCTTGATTTGCGGTAGCTTCTAGGGGGTTGTTAAGGGAAGGCTCATTAGTCCCTCCACACAGGGCTGAACTCTGAAGAGGAAAACCCACAGCACAAAGACGGATGTAGACGTCAGAAGAGGTACTACCTTACCCCCTCCCCCCCATCATCGTACCACCTTACCAACGGAGGGGGTGAACCGCCGTGAGGGGGTTTATCAAGAGTGCCCTGGTGTTCCTTCATTTTTTCTTTGGACGAGGAAGATTGCTTCACCTGCAAAATTCATCGTTGACGTTGAGAGCCTCTTTCCATTCTTAGTTTTCAATTCTCTATTTAAAAAAATCACTCCTCGTATTATGATCAAGAAAACTGCATTAATACGCTATTGTAAGCTGTTGTAGGTATAGGAATCGTATTTGAGATCAGGAGCGAGAGACGAACGAATATGCAACCTGAAATGGTTGGTTGCTTCCCTGTTTTTCAACGATATAATATGACGGTTGTAGGTATAGGAATCGTATTTGAGATCAGGAGCGAGAGACGAACGAATACTCAACCTGAAATGGTTGGTTGCTTCCCTGTTTTTCAACTTATAATATCACCCTTGCAACACTATCAACAAAGTCCAATACAGAAAATAAATGAATTGTTAATTATATTAATTTATTGACTTCGTAAGGCAACCATAACAACTTTGAGTAGTCCTGAGGAAGAGGACGAGCACTTGCACGAAAGCGCAAAAAACAACCTACATGATATTATGGTTTTTTTAATAGGCATGAGACGAACAATCCGAGGAAATTGACTGCCTAGGGGAGAAAATACCTAATTGTCAGCTGTTCAGACATTCAAAAACTACATGATTTTTTTAAATAATCGATTTAATGAATAATTATTTACATATTAACTTTTTTAATTAATTTTTTCAATTTTTTAAAGAACTGAGTACCTTCTCACATTTTCTTTCGTTGTTGTGATGTATGTACAAGTTTGAAGTTTAATTTATTTTAGTGAAGTCATAACGAAGCTTTAGTAACGTAGGAACGGTTGTTCTGGATCAAGTCAACAAGTTTGATTAAGTTAGGAACACGGATGTGAATCCCAACCCTTTTGACTCCCCTTTGTTCGTGACATCTGTAGATTCTTTTTATGAATATGAAAATAACAAGGCCGCAACAAGCATCTCCCTCACCACAACCGACGTTCGTACTTCGAATGAGAAAGGGTTGAGGGGGGTGACTCTGAAAACGCAAAAGGGTTGCGCGAACGCTCTGAAGCGTTCAAATTAAGTAATTACATCCTGAGGGGGCGCCACCTCCTGGAATGCCCAACTAGCGGGACGCTGCGGCGTCAAGGGCGACTTAATTCAATTGTATTATCGTGAAGGTCTAGGGTCGAGGTGGAGGGGAGTCTAGGGTGGTTTTCGTCAGAAGGGACTTGCCGGCTCGACATTGACATTCCGCGGGTTTGTTCTTCAAGGTCTGACTTTTCGTTTATTACTCCCTTTTATGCCCTTGTCCTAGTTGGACGATCAAACGTGCGCTACCGAGCGACCATGCGACAACGAATTCCGTCGAAACCATCTGTGCCCAGAGCCAGGCTAGCGACAGTAACTACCGAATCAAAATAATGAGCCTTGCCACACAGCGTTTCTGATTCCAGAGGTACAAAATTCTTGGTGGCATTACCTTCGCTAAATGATCAGAGTATTTGCGGAACATGGGCGGTCTCTCAAATTGAAACTCCCAAAATAACCTTCAGGAATCACACGAGCACAAAATCAAAGAACAACAGAAGTTCATGAATCTATCACACACTCTTTGTGATTGATACTAAGCATAGAAATGCGTCCTTGGAAGGAAAGGCAATATCGGGATCGAAAATATTCCTTTACGTCGATGAATATGCAAATGGGGGAAATTGAAGGGAAAAAGAGCGTGAGGCGTCGAAGCGTGAAAATTGTATGCAAATGTAATTTTGGCGGCTTTTGGGCCGAGATTGCACGGCTGGTTGTGTTTTTGATGTTCGGGAATGACGTAAAAATCGACTGCCACGAACGGCAAGGGTCTTTCAAAAATCCATGGACTCCCAGTACTTAATATACTGAACGTTTCGATACAGGAAACAAAAATTTGAGAACTGCTGAAAAACCTGTATTATAATTTCCCCCCAATAGAAGTGCTGTAAGCATCTAATTTAGTCTTTCAAAAATATTTACGAATTATTTCATCGATTATAGAGTGTGCAATAATCAGAGTAGTCTCTGAACGAATGCAGAATATAGTAAACTATTTCAGAATACTGATAAATAGTTATTGTAGGTCATTATCTACCGCACCGTCTACCGAACACATGATCGCGGAGTTCGTACATAGCATATTTCCCAGTGAAATTTAGTTTTTTCCTGACGAAAACTGAATCTGACTGACAGTATTTGGTAGGGAAAACACTGAATTTACTGGGTAATGTTATATTAATTTATATAAATAGGTGTATCAATCAACAATACTCAGATTCGAAATACATATGATTTCCCAGTCAAATTCAGTGTTTTTCCACCCGAATTCAGTTCTAGCATGGAACATGCTTTAGCCTTCACCTAACTGGAAAAGAGTGTCACGTTTTTCGGGAACAGTATCGCGGAACGAAAATGCGACCCAAAAATAGCGCGTGGTTCTCATGATGATTTCCATGTACAACCAATCGTTGCTAGAGAAACATGACTTCCTCAATTTTCATTCCATAAAAATCGTTCACCACTCGTTGGAAAGCTCTGAATTTATTACACATCACACAACATCTCATCCTGAATTTCCCCCTCCTTCCACATCCTTCAGAGGACTACTCGTACGTAGGTCAACAAATTTTTTTTTCCTTTTATCCTTTTCCTTTTGTAAAGATCGCACGCCCTAGCCCGCTTGGACACTCCGGCCCCCGTAGGTACACAAATAAAGTTGGTTCGAGTTTTCAGTTCGGCATTATGATAGGTACATTCACAACATATATAAAGCACACTAGGAGAAGCACGTTCCATATTTTTTTAATTTTAGCCAGTAGGGCTGAAGTAGAACTAACCGGGGGTGCGCCAAGTTTTTTTGAATTTTGTTCTTTTCCAATCGTATGTAAAGGTAGGTACTATCACGAGCCCTAAGCATCCCGCTAAACACCTTGAATTTGATTGGGAAAAAACTAAATGTGATTGTGAAATTATATAAATGCCTACAGGAGTCTACGATTATTTCCCTAATCTGAAGGGTTGAACTTGACCCAGATGCTTTGAATTCGTTAGGAGGGCTCAACCATTAACACTAGCTGAAACCCCCCAACCACTAAGCGGCGCCCCCACAGCCCATGAAACGTGCACCTGAGCCCCGAACAACCGCATCCTTCGGATTTAAGGTTCCTAAAGGAGATCCCATCCCGTCCCCGAAACCTCAAGGCCTTTAATTTATTGAAAACCTTCCAAGAGAGGGTAGAGTTGCCCCTTGCCGGTATTGAGGTCGAAAACGCCCTGCGGAAAGCTAAATCCGCGATGCCGCTTCGCGTGATAGTATTCATGAATAATACCCCCTCTCAAGTTTAATAGCCCGTCGACGCCCTACGCCGCGTTATCCTTTAGGTTTCCTAGGAAGGTGAGGAAAGACCCATCCGCGGGCTCATCTATGTTTACCTCGTCTTTACCGAGGCCTAAGTCAACGATGGAAAGGCTCAGGTTGCGTTTTCTCAAGATATGAACGCCTCGTACTCCCGCCTTTCGGGAATTCCTTCCTTCCGCAGTATTAATTTCTCTTGGTTTAGTTGGCCTTACCTCGCTGATCTTGTTATACTATCATCGCCTATAGAGGCGCTTGTAAAACAGCAATTAGGTACCCATCGAATAAGGCAAGTTCGAGTCACAGTGTTATTATGGTTTCTTCTTACTTCAGTATTCAATCGCGGACTGTCGAAAAAAACTGCACTGTAAGCTACTTGCAGATGACCGAGCCAAGCCATCGATTTCTGAATATTTTTAAAGAAAACATCCTGGCCTGGACCGCATGAGTCAATTGGACGGCATTAGGAGAAAGAGAGTAATAACTTTAAAGGAACCAGTACACAAAAAAGTATATTTTTGTGCAAGTTATAGGTTTTATTGACTGTCTGGAGTATGGGAAAGATGTAAGAAGTCATTACTAATTTTTAACGAAGTCCATAACGGAAGTTATAGGATGACTTCCTGAATTACAGGAGCAGTCAGACTTTGGGTCAGAGTTACTTGATTTACGCCCCCAGTGGATTGGGTCCCTTTCGCTGTCCAATTACTGATACCTCCTAGAATTCATCCTTATGGGAGGTATTTTTTTTCTCCATGCTCTCCGTGCAAATAATCGTGAGTAGAGTTATTCAGTAGAGACAGTAACTAGTAGAGTTATTAAGTAAATAGTATATTAACTTACGTATACACGAAGGGAATTGAGCGGTTAGCCTTTATACTGTTAGATGCTTAGGTGTCGAACCTGGGAGTCCACAAATTCCAGCCAGGATACATTTTTTTTTAATTCTACACCCCACTGATTATTTTAATAGTTACCTATATTGACCTCCACACATCCATCATGCCTACGGATATATACGGTGATGGATATACTAGTGCCTAGGGAAAAGAAGATGTTATATAAGATGTTATACTGAGTTATTTGGAAGTTTCTACGAACTATTTCGGTAAAGAGTCAAATTCATTATGGTCCTTGCAGCACCAATGTTGATCTACAACAGTCCAAGAGTAGTTCAATGCCTACCTAATCCTCTTTCAAAAGACTCAGTTCTTTCAGGCAACAATTTTTATCGATATCAACATACTCGTATAATTCTACTTTTAATCCAAGGCGACACAACCAAACTGAGATCCAGGTACTCGTTAAAATTATCACAATTTGGATCTATTCCTGTCCAATCACCATCCCCCATCGTAAGAAACAAGTTGATGCAGTCCATGAAGAGTACGAGATTGCGACGGCGGTCCGTCCCTTCCTCCATAACTAGAGTAAGAGGCTAGTGCAGACAGCTCCAGGGTGATTCATCCTCTTTACTACTTACCTCCATGCAACTTTATTTACCTCTATTAATTCTCCTTCCAAGACATAATCATGCTCTAGGGGAGCAAATCTACTTCCATATGAATAATTTCACTTCCATATAAAACTTCTTATAATAAGTTGGTGGCCCTGCATCATTTAGAGTGGAGGAGAAATAATGAATAGTTCTCTCCTTCCCACTTTCAATCTCTTCTATCATCAGCTTTGAAAGCAAAAAGTTCTATCTTTCATTTAAAGTTATCCTTGCCTTTTCCCATCCTGGATTCTGATTTCCAATCCAATTTCCTTTCATTCATTTCCCAGTTTACTATTTTAAAGTCAGTGTTCATTCATTCTTTTCCATTTACAGCCATCATCCAGTTTTGATTATTTTCTTCATTTCCATTTGCCATTTTCCTACAGAGAGGAGGTATTTCATTTATTTATTTTCAATTTTCAATCAAATCAATTTCTTTTTCCATATTTTGGATTTTCATCTCATTTTCCTTTTTGGCATTTCACCAAGGTATTTTCATACCAACTTATTTTCATTTTGATCTTTACATGTCGAGGAATTTTCAAACCATTTTTTGTATTTTGGAGCTTTATTTGGTCTGACAGCCTAACTGTCCTGGTAGCAGTATGGAAACTAGCTCATTATTTCAAATTAATATAACTAGTCTGTCACAAGGTAGGAATTATAGAGATTAACAGTATTTATAATATAATCATTGAGGCATATTTTGGTATTATTAAAAGGTAAGGTATTATTATCAAAGTTCTATTCAAGTATTTGGATTATCTAGGTACTTAGTATGATATTTAGAAAGATAGAACAGGGTGTTTTGATAAAAAACGCAAAATTGGAAATTGTATCCACCCGCAAAATTATTTTTCGTTTTCTCACATTCACATGGACTCGCAAAGAGCTAACCGAACAGGCATTTGAATATGGTACACTCATACACCTGTCTAACGCAGTTTGGCTTTGCGGATTTGTCTCCAGAGGGAAACACAGGGAAGATGAAAGCTCTCACTCCCCCACTTCGGGTCACTCCGTGTAACATCATTCCTCTTTAGGTGTCTTTTCCCGTCAAAGAACAACTTTTTTCTGGATCCCGAAGGATCCGGAAGTCCATTCCAGATAAAAACTCAGTCTTTGATTCCGCAAAACGCCCCGTGAGACTTCCGGCCCTTCCTCCAGTCTAATTGGCTTCCAGGTTCCCAAAAACTCACCCCTGTCCAGGAGGTTTCTCCGTAAAAAGTCCTACCGAAATCCTATCCAGGCATCATCTCTGATTGAGGATTATCGATTGAATACACGCGTGATTGATGAAGCGCCCACGTAGCATTGGACGCACAATACCTCCTTGTTAGGTGTTCCCCTAACCTTTTCCAGAAATCATTCTATTATACACCATTCAATTACTCGCTCGTCGTTGACATGGTTACATCCCCTCAGACTTTGGGCTTTTGAGTCAGGATTCTTCGGCGTCGTAGGAGATTGTCCCCAGCCTTTCCCCCAAGTCTGATCTCCCTGCGAATTTACTTTCTTATTAACTTTTTGTTGACGTGAAACGTCAGGGACGGTGGGGGATGAAAGTTGGTTCCTGCTGGGGTGATTTCATAGGTAGGTACGTATCGTACGTGTGCCAAGTATCGTAACTCCTTCAATGCGACTCTCGTATTTTTTTCTTCCGACGTTTTTCATACGTGTTTACGAACAACATGAAGTTGACAGTGACACGTGCCAGGATATTCGTGACACATGCACCTTTATCATACTACCCACAAGCAGAATACTTTATCTATAGACTGTATTTTAGGAATCATAAATGACCGAGATATAACTTCATCACTACACTATAAAAAAATTGGTCACCTAGATTCTGTTTTATAATTATTATCATGTTCCAATCGTAAAATATACTTATTCAATTGAATTGTATTCTAATATTCTTGATAAATGACTTGTTGGAAGACGTTATTTATACAAAACAAAGGAATAACCAAACAATTAAGGTTTTTGCTATCAACCTCATCATTTGGAAACGTTTTTTACATACCTACGACAGTATTGAGAGGAGTAATCCCAGCCGTATTTAACAAACGTTTTCAAATCCTGATGTAAATAGGTAATACATGGATCCCCAATCCTTTGTGCAATGGATGTGGATGATGGGTCTAGAATCGTATGTTTTAGTCCCAAGGTATAAGAAACAGTACTTGAGTTGAATGAACTACAATGGATGAGATAAGATGAATCATACCAACTGAATATCGTTCAGGAGGTCTACAGTGAGCAGGAACACACTTGAAACAAAATGAATTACTTTTAAATCCCATGTTGCAATTTTATTATTATTGGATCATGTTTGAAATATCCAAAACTATTAAATAGGTAATAACAATAATAATAAATAATATTAACATGTTTCCAGACTAAGGGGTTCCCTTATAAATTGTCTGTATCGGTTCTACAATGTTCTAAATTGTAATTTTCATCTGTTTCCCTTGCATTCTGTGGGTGATAACTATGAGCTGCAAACGTAAGCCCTAGGTATCTAACAAGTACTTAGCTAAGTAGATAATGCTACCAATCAGCCGCATTGGGATTTTATACCGTTCAAATTCACTATTCGAATCATAAGATCTTTCAGATCAAATAAGTTTTGTCGAGGAGTGAATTTGAAATCTGAATTCTACTTGAAATAAGGGCGAACTTCATAAATGTAATGTTCGTAAGTGTAATGTTCGTGAATGTGTGTGTGTGTGTGTGTGTGTGTGACGTGTGTTTAATATAAATGTACTAATATCCCCTTACATGGCGAATGAGAGCTTAAATACGTAGTAAGCAACGCGGAAGGCACATCATGAGCGTTAGCCACAGTAAGTACACAAAGGTTTGCTCTCTGCGAAGTCTCTAGTTCAATTAGAACTGACTTGATGAATGATTTTAGTTGGAGTCTCTCGTCTCAACGGGTAATCTAGTGGCTGTTAGGAACAGGCACGTCTAAGAAGAAACTACCTATCAAGCTCAACTCCTTCCCTCCCATACCGGTAATGCGACTGCCATGCTCCGAAGCCATTACTTCTCTCTAGAATATGTTTAATAAAAGCCGCAATTTATCGAAGAATAATGCGTTATTATGCATTACCCTGAGGTTATATCGCCGAGCAGGATCAGCAATTAGCATGAAAAGGGAATATTACAAAGTGACCCCCCCTCACTCTCTCTCTTTCTCTTCTCTCATGTTCACTTTTGGGGCTATTACTTATGATCCGCCCAACCTTCATAGCAGGCGTTTCAAACGGATAATGGGCAACTTTGTGAGTTACAACTTGGCCAACGTGCAGGGGAATCGAACGAGCGGTAAATTTGGGACGGCCGAGATGATCGATCAAACAATAGGGTGTGAACCCTGAAATTCAGTTATAGAGCTCTCACAAACCCCCAAGTGCCAATTTTCAGCACAGAACTCAGGATGTTTAACTCAGAAAATACTTGGAAAGAGGTGCGTGACGTTTGAATTTTTGAGGCGATGAGGGTATCCCAGGATGAGAGGGGGGAGGGGGTCGATGACGACATCATTATACCCTAAGACTATCTGGAACTTCACCCAAGTTCAAAGATGGTGCGTGGAATAACGCTGACATTGATTCGAAAAATTGGGAATATCGCAACCGACATTACCCTACACGTATGTTATGAAGTTGAGAAACGGAGCAAACAAAAGTAGGTCTCCAAATGGATAGAATCGATCATTGAAATCAATATGGCTGGAAGAGTTATGGTATAGGTAATTTTTTTGTACCCCCTCATGACTTTATATGACGAGTATATGGCGCTAGGACACATTACAGCACTATTATTCCTCCATAAATATAAAAAAGAGGTTTACGTAGACGGGGGACCACCCATGGTATAAAATTACTCTGCTTGGAAAAGATGTCTCTATCGAGACGACACGTTTTCATGGTCCTCCAAAAGGAGGACAATGCGGTTTTTAAGGTCCACACAATGGAAACTTCCTCCACGTATGGCCCGTTTGTTCTTGAAACGATGTAATCGCTCACACGGGAGGTCGCGAGGCCCTAAAAAGTGAGAAGGGAGGGGGGGTTTAAAAATAATAGCCTCTTCAAAGACCTGACACGCAGGAGCAACTTACCGATCGCTGTCTCAAAATAATTGATCGAAAGCGAGGCTCTTAGCTAAGATTTCACTCATCGCATGCATAACTATAAGAATACGTATTAGATCTTTTATACTTCCAGGAAGTGTATGACTTTATTCTGAAAACGCGTAGTCCCACAGACAATTTTGTGATGGTGTGACGAGTAAGAAAAGTTCGTTGCGGTAGATCAGATTTCCCTGTACTGAGGTTAGTAAAGGAAATTAATCAAGAACATAAACGTGGTCAGTATACCCATTTCTGCTTTATTATTATTATTATGAAATGTAATAAAAAGTAATTTATAATATCTAAACTTGCCCCTCCCCCTCTCCCCAACAAGATCTATGAAGAAATAACAAATAGCAACTAAGTAAGTGGGTACCTATAATACGGAGGTTTACGAATTTGTTTGAATATAGTAACTTGGTTGGAGTGGTATTGTTGTAATTTTCCTCCTAACCTTAACGTATGCATGATTCACACTGAGTCTGATTTCCTCAATACCTATATTTTTTGGTCTCCCAGAAAAGTAAGTAGATTGCTACCCAACTAATTTCCATGAAACTGACACACAACACCAGCTATTCAATGAGACCATTCTTGTGCTCCGACTTCGACGTTTTAGGTCATCTCTCTTTTTTTCACCGTTTTCCAGCAAAGGCGTGCCCATTGAAGTGATTATTCAAGATAATTGGAATAGATCGATGGCCCTCGCGCGACCATCAATTTGAATTTTCTTTAGTTGATGATGATCGTTCCACAACGACTTCATAACCCGGATCTGTCAATCTCTTCCGTAGAGAACAGTGCTGATGACTCACAGCACCAAAACAGGGAAGAATACAGTTCGATCTTTCAAAAAGATTCTGCGGGACCACCAAATCAACCTAACCCAAACAATGAATCAACCGGCCCATATTCGCTGATTCATCAGGATATATGATGAGATCTTTAATTTCGGCGGATTCAACAATGAATTTTCAAAGCCTAAATGCCACATTGTGTTGCCTGAATTGAGTGAGTAACTCCTAATGATATACTGTAAAAAGAAAAAAAAAATATACTCTGCCGAGTGAAAATGGTTCATACCTTTGTCACGTCCGAAGAAATTTGAAATAAAAATTGTGAGGGTTCAAAACTCTTGATTGTGTTGATGTTTGTCAGTTTAGACAAATATCAATATAATTGTGAACGAAATTTACGTTAGCGCATGCGTAGAGCGTACCGTTGATTTAATCATTATGAAATGCATATGGGCGCTCGAGGGCCCCTACCCCCTGGAAATCTGAACAAAATCGAATTAAAACTCTGGAAGATATGGCTGTAGCAATTAAATGCGGACATACAGATACGCAGCCAAATTTGTTCGGAAAGCTCTGAAACGTAAATGCGAGTGGAAATTTAAATTTTTAAGAACAACAAATTTTTCGATTCTCAAAGTGATAACAAAGCTTTCGCTACTCTCGGTAGACTCAGGAACAAAACAGAAGATACATTATCTATATTAGTGCCTAATGCCACTGTGTAATATACTAATTGTGTAAATTGAAGGGATTACCGACCTATAAGAAATTCCGGAATCAATCTCACACTTATCAAAATTCTTTCATAAGAAACTGTGTAGGTAGATATTTTGAAGCTATAAAATAGTGGGGTTCGTTAAATCGGATACAACGTGCTGCAATGAGCTTGACATAGAATCTATGATTATACATTTATTTTCACTACTAGTACGGACAATTACTACTATACTGCTACTACTACTACTCGCGTGAATAATTTATTGTGATGTGATGTCTGGTACAAGATGACGTCCCGTCATCACAACAATAATCTCGATGCATCACTGCAACCAGGTATAGGTGAAGCACTTGATTAATGGAGCTATAGATCCGACGGTGGAAACTATCACTCCAAAACTCCACGACCTGTCGACCCAGCGTTTGACGTGCGGTCTTGAGTAGGTACCCGTCTAACCAGCGTTTCCATCGATTGTTCCCGAGAACCCGGCCACAGCCCTGGACAATGCAAATTAATTTTGGGCCAAGCCATTCCAGATAGCGGTCACCGTAACTCAAGTGTGGCCTATCACTGGCTATCACGTGAGGGATTCTGATACGAGATTATAAATCTCACGTATTTGCCCGGACGTCCTCATAAATAGCGGTTAAGCTGCGGGCACTTAATAGATAGCTAGTTGTTGACCGTTTCAGGTGCCGTGACCAGTGGCTATTCGGGCTGACTCCTTCCTCCAGACGCCAGCCGTATACTTTCTCCAAGTTATTGCAGCCATCATTCCATTACCAATGCTGCTGTGTTACGGACCCACTTTGCTTCTGTTAACGCGTTGATCTTCAAGAAAAGTTCTCCTCTAGCACGAACTAACAGGAAAATTCAAGTTAGATAAATGTTTCCTTACATAGGAAAGTATTATCAAACGGTGGCCCTGAGTTAATAGGTACCAACAGTACACCCACAAGAAATTCCACTATCAACCTTCTGAGACTCCATAAACTTCCGTCGGAAGCATCGTTTTCGTATTTTGAAAGATGAAACATTAGTGGGCAAGGATCTTCAAAATCAATATTTTCACTTGAATTCAAAGTTCCTGACTTTCTTGAACCAAGTTAGGTTTACGTTTTCCTGGAAACAGCAACTTTCGGGGTGTGGGTCAACAATTTCAGGTCCCTAAAAGCTCCATCACGTGAAACTTTTACAGATATTTATGTGGTGTATGCGGTAAGATCTCGCCTTCAGTAGTTAACTGAAATGGATAGTATAGGGAACAAGGCATATGGATTAAATTTCTTTGGACTCGAATGGAGAAATCGGTTGGTGAATGCATGCGAATTGAGTGAGTAAATTGGCTGAATGATCTTTGGGGTCTAACATCATAAAGATGTAGTTTAACTGCGAAACTGAAAGAAATCAAAGAGTGGATGAAGAATCAGCTGAGAATGAAAGTATTGACAAAATTGCCACTAACACTGTAAGAGACGGGAATTTCTATAGACCTCTGGGTGTATCCGTGTAAAGTAAAATCTGGTCATTGAGCCTCAAGGCCCCATAGGAGGAAACGTTTGGATGAACCACGCCACAGGGCTTAACTCCACAAGGTGGCATAATGAGTGATCATCTGCGGATCTTGATTATGGCTCGAGTGGGGCACCACTCAAAGGAACCTCATCAAAGAAAAACGGTTTTATTCAGGTGGCGCAATCGATACAGGGAGGCCGTTTCCACATTTTCCCAGCAAATGAGGGAAAGCCATTACCTGAGGGATCTGTCAAGATTGATGACAGACGCGGCATTTAGGGCGAGGGAAGTAGCCGGAAACCTGTGACAGTTTCGCAACTCTCGGCGACACCTAAACCAACTTGTCAAGCATGCGAGTATCAATCACCGTTTGACTTTTCCGGTGGGTGAGCTAATGAGCGAAAGACTAATTGCGACTTCCCACGAGGCAGACGCGAATAGAACGAAAGGGAATGATTCCACTTTGCAGTCGATTACGTTTTCCAAGGCCGCCGCCATCCGCGGGACTATCTTCGGTTACCATGGACCAAAATGAATGCAATTTAGTGTCTAGATTGCAACCGGTTTCCTTTGCCGAAAATACGCACGATCTGCCATGAAAAATACCCACCAACATGATAATAAAATTAGGATCAATGAATCCATCAGAATCTTCAAGGCTGGCAATGGGGAATTTACCACCATCAGGGTTTTCAGGGTTTCTCATAAGAAGAAACCATCCATTCCACATCAAAACCATACGTATTGACAAGATGAAATGGGAGAATGCTTAACTGGAAACCACGTAATCACGATTGTTGGTGAAAGGGCCGGGAAGATTTATACGCTTGGAACCACCTGAAGGAACGCCGAGCCAAGTCTAAGCTCGTACCAACGCCTCCGAAATTCGTTTCTTGCACTTGTCTACAAATGATAAGGCACTTGGGGGGGTGGGTGGTGCACGTGCCGTGCACGTGTGATGACTTAAAGCCCCACCCTGATATTCCTACGCCGCGTTTTCACACGGAATATTCTCCTTATGCCGTCTCCCTCGAAATTAAACCGTGCGACGTCTCGCCGCGCATACATTACCTCTCCCCTCCCCCCCAGTTCCCTAATCAACCCCAAATCATCCTTTTCAACAGTTGATCCTTGCATCCCCTTTCCTTAACCTTTTTCATCTTCTTTTTTTCTCTCCATTTCCATCCCTGAATTCGCCAACCCCCAGCCTTCATCAAGTATTCCATCAAGTGTCCCATTACCGAACCAAATTACTTCACCAAAACGTCCAAAATGTCCCTTAGTCATTTGCCGTGGTGGTGAAGGTCACGAATGAGGTCATTCCATCATTTTAACAGCTAACAGCCTATTTCATTAAGTGTTGAGCAGTAATTTCTCACAATTGCAGAGAAAATGGAATTAATGAGTTCATTTCTAGTGCGAGAGGGTTAATATGTGCTTTAACAAACACCCATTGCGAGTCTTTTCGTATTGGACGAATCATAAAATTTTTAGAATGCTTTCAATTCAACATACACATGGAAAAAAACAAATCTGCCTGAATTATAATTCAGTTAATTTTCACCCAACGTTTTGATTGTGAGTAGTGTTTCAACGTAAATTTATTCCTATTTATCATCAATCTGTCTCTCTATTTATCTTTAATGTTGATGATTGAATCTCGATTGAATAAACTGATTTTGCGTTGCCTTCTTCCTACTCTTCATTGTCGATTAAGGTAATATTAGATTGGTCTCAGAAATCATGAATTTGAGATAATATAATATTCAATTATTTAATATTGAGATAATTTTTATTTATTTTATATGTAACCACATTATAAGGAAATCAAGCGCACTTGAAGATTTTGCAGGTTGTCATTTTATTCCTCAGATGGTCTTGTTTAAAAAATTCGAGTTAACCATCACGTAATTTTAGAATGAATTATATCTATGGTGGTAAGTACATAGTAGAATACTCATACTACTAATAAAAATAAACTCCCTGAAAACTGCGAAATTGAAACCTTTGGTTAAAGTAGAAACTTACGTTAGTAAGTACATATTTATGTACTCGTTAGAAACGTATATCGACCATCTAAGTTCAAATAACTTGCAACTACTCTTGCAATCCAGGCAGATGTTGGAACAATATACCCTGCTTCCGATCTGCATCGCATTTTTAATCGCGATGGCTGGATTGGCACCTTGCTTACCGACCAGGACAGCATTATAGTGCCATGTTCCTCATACCATCACCAAAACCATGGCACTCCGATCCATCCTACAACGGGCTTCCCAAACAATTTTACAAGACAATAACAAGATTGAGAAGTGGGGTAACTATTACCAAATCGTACCTCCACCGATTCGGTCGAGAAGCCAATAACCTATGTGCAACCTGCTTAGTAGAGGAGACAGCGGAACACCAAATTATGGAGTGCAGGAGGACAAACCAGCACAGAACTTCCTTGTTTCACAAGTGGGACAAGAAAATGGCAAGACCTTACAACCTGGAACTAGCTCTACGTTCAGGACTTCAAGAGATTTATCTTCCTCTATTCACTTTCCTACAGGCCTGCGACTTAAAACTATAAAATATATTGCAAACGAAGTGTGAACTATAATAATAAGAATCAAAATTATTTCATTTAATTCGTAAATTATTTCAACATGTGTTGGCTGTATAGTTGAAATTGTATATAAACTGATGTCAAATAAAACCAATTTAAAAAAAAAAGTTCAAATAAGCAGTTTGCTATCAAAACCAGCTCATTCCATTTTCGAAAGACTTCCCATTTCCAAAATTTTTCTATAGATACATTTTTTTCTTCAAAAACTGTCGATATGGCCACGTAGAATATTGAGGTCGTTTCATTTGTCATTCTACCTAAAAATAGTACAGAAATTGGGAAATAAATTACAACTAGGTTCTCGTGGCGTCTCCAAAAGATCCTGGTGGGAGATGAGAGTAGCTTAGAATGAGCTTGATTTGAACGATTGAACTTGGAATGCGCTTGATTTTTGAGCTTGATTTGTCTGGATCTGATGAACTCCCTTAAACTTGAAAAATACCCATGCACGCAAAGAATAAATTTAGAAACTAATGGAATGAGCCGGTTTTGATGAACTTGAATGAGAACTCCTCACCCTGATCCTAGTGCAAATTATGCAGGACATAATGAATCTTAGTTCGATTTTGCCATTGCTACCCATCCCCATCACTCTATCACAACTGTCTATATTGTTGTTGTTGACCAGTAACTTGAAAATGGATGACAAACCCCGTCAAGACAACGCCCACTTGAAAAATATTAGGATCAATATTCAAATATTCACGATTTTCCACAGAGAAAAACAGTGTTTTCTCGATCACGCGGGAAAGATCTGTTTTCCAATGATAAATCGTGAGCGTCTTCAAAACATCTCCCACCCATCCGTAGCTCATGGGGTTAGAGGAAGCACTGGAGAGAAACGAGGGGAAGAAGGGTGGGCTAATAGTGAGCTCAAGTGAGGCTGAAAAATACGAGTATGAGAGAGAACATCTCTTCCTTGCTGGTTCGGCGAAAATAATACGAGAAAGAATGGTATTCGCTCATCCAGAACCTGAAGAATGCAAGAGCATCATTCAAAGCGCCATTTTGTTTCCCGATGTATTTATTTGAAACTTCTAAAAGGGGTTTCGTGTTTTGTGGCACATATAACGTTTCTTCAGTCGGCGTCCAACGTTTGTATTGGTGGAGGTCAATTGAACTATATTCCAACGGGAGTAAACACCGTGGGTCGAAATTACGTAAAGCGCTCTGAACCACAGGGAGCACTCGTATGAATAACGTTGGTTCAGTTGTTGGGCAGTGAAAGCTCACTCATAGTATATTTATGCACGCCAAAATGAAATTGATCCATGTAGAGGTTTGGATACTGATGTATCTGTCGATGAAAATATCCTCGCTATGGTGAGGGGACAGTTTTATTTATTTTCATCTTACACAGTAGGTAGTATTTGCACGACGGGGAAAATCGGGGGATTATTAAGTAGCTTTTCTAAGAACCCTCTTAGAAGAAGAAGAATGATGAAATCCACCGCTGATCCACCTTATCGACATGTGAATTAGCAGGAAGCAATAATAGATAGTAAAAGGTACTGAGATCTCTGAATTGTCCATAACTACCCTCAATATACCATGTTCAGTCTAGAATGGAGGTTTATCCTCATAAATATAAGGAACCATTGATCCTTAACCCGAATACAGACTGAAGGGGTAAAATTTAGCCAAATAATGCTTCCAAGGACCAGTCCAAATTATAAAGTGTTCACTTCAACGGATGTATACAGAATAAATTCCTAACCGCCCTGGCACACATATTGTACGATATGAGTTTATAGGTATGCTCTTTCAATGTATTATATCTACCTACTCAGATATAGAAGCGGGGAAGGTGGTGTTTGTGACAGAGATTCAATGATACCTATATTCTGTTTGTTTATAAAATCACAAGTTGTTAAGCTCGGATTCTATGGGGATGGTTGAAATGGTAAAATGCCTATTTTAAAGATCGAACCACAAGGGTAAGGGGATGGTTAGTTATTTTGACAGAGTTGCTACGGAACAGAGTCCCCAAATTTCTCCAAGGTTCCCAAACCAGACTTTTTGGAGGAAATTCAGAAAAGATCTTAAACCTTGAAACGAAGACTGATTAGTGAATACCACTGTATGTGGTTAAGAAGGTTCACAACATGAATATCGTTATAAGAACATGGATTATGTGATTAATCAATGAGATGCACCACCGATGAAAATAATATCGAATATTCTATCAAAACATCGATTTTTCCGACTAATCGATACCCATCCCTGTCATGTTGACGTTCGTCCAAATTTACATGATACAAACTTTTTCAAGCTGGGTATAAGATCATGTTTCGGTTTTGTCAACATTTTCCTCTACTGCCATCGATGTACAACTACTAACGAACATTTCAGGTCGGAACTTAGCAGGAAATGTTATAGCGAAAAAAACCTTCGAAATAAACGTTTTAGATCAATTAATTCAGCCACGAATGAAAAAAAAAATTGATCTCTGCAGCCAAAATTAGGCTCTCCCAATAGGTAGTTTTGAATTTTCAGACAAGGGAGGACAGAAATGTACCTACTCGACAAAAACTAAATGCGATATGGAATATTACTTCTAGTTATATTGTATTGACAGTATTTTTTTATATCCTAGGTAATTTACATATAATAAATAAAAGTCAATAAAAATATGCAAAAAAAATTTCTGTGTGAACATTTTTAATTTTGGCCGCTCAAATCTCGGAAATTGGGCGTTTTTTGAATAAATGTTTCAGGAATAAGTTGCAGGAAATCCCATCAGCTTTCATCTTTGTCAACAGAATTTTTCCCCACTATGCACTGTTTTCAAAATACAAGCGAAAAAACTGTGAGGAAGCTGAGCAGTACACTAGTAGGTAACAACGAAAATTGAAAAAATGTCAAGACCCTTTCGCCTCTCTCATGGTGCAGTTGAACGCTACACGACCCTCGACCATTATTTTAACATCACACACACACGAATTTAACGTATAACAATGAAATGAAGATAAAACTCGCTAATAAAGATCAGTAGGAGCACTGGCCTAATGGCCGTTCACGATGGCCAAGTGGACGGAGGGTTTGCCGTGAATGGGATGGACCGAAAACGCACCGTACGGAGCATAGGCAGTAGCGATCCAGTGTAGTTATTCATCGATGGCTCTACCTCCCTACCAACGGCTTTTGTGGTATTCTAAATTTTTACAGCTGCCGTTCTCGGTATGAATTCAATTATATTCATAGGAAGCTATAGTGGGTTTCATTCTGGGAGACCGATGACTGGCTTATTTGCCAAAGAAAGCTAATTTCCAGCGTTTAACCACACGTTTTTGAGAGATGTATCCTAGTATTTATACGCGACAAAGGGATCAAAAGTTAACAACGGCTACCAACCTAGCCAATACCTGATAATTCAATTCGAAGCAACACACAAATTGGAAATGCCTCAAATGGGAACAAAGGGTTGAGTACGAATACTTTGAAAGATTCTATACGGGAGACTGGTAACGATTCGCATTCCAATTTGTTTATTAGACCCCCAAAACCGCATCCGCAAGTATTTTATCGAACAGTAAACTTGGGTGGAACTCTTCGAAGCGGAGTTTCTCTCTAATTAAAATTCAGGATAGCAGTCCCTTGGAAAAAACAACCCCCATTCCAGGAGAAGGGAAATAAGTGAAAAAAGCAGGATGCTAACCCCTCCACTGGAACGCTACCCGAACTCCCGGGGTGACAAATGGGCCGTTTCGGGGTTCTTGCAAGGAAGAACTTGAGAGGGATGGAAGGGCTGATTTTGGGGAACCGTTCATTTCATGATATTTATCTTTTACGGTAAGTATCCAATATTGTTCAGCAGTTTATACGATGCATTTTTAAATAAATTGCTTGTGCAAGGCATCAGGTCCGACCAATAGCATAGCACAACTGGATCGATTTGGCTGTGCTGAATCGGTCAGTAGCCTAAATTAGTGGTGGGTACTCAATCACACTTTTGTTATTTCAGCCCTTTCTATTGAAACAAAAATAGTGAATCCCTCTAGTTCAGTATCCAGCACTCAAACCGTGTTACCGAACAGTGGTACAACGTGAACGTATTAGTGGTGAACAAGGATAAAACCGAGTCACTGAAATTCCATGTAAATGGTCGAGAAAATACGGTGAACCGGTGGAGGGAGGTTAATTTGTGATGCCTTTCATTATCAGGACTTTGTACATTGGCTGCTACAAAATAAATTACCGACTTCTGACTTTATATAGATAAGTAAACAATGTACATAGGTATGGAAGGAAAAGCAGATGTCAACTACGACGTGCAAACGGTAGTTATGCCTTCCTATATTCGTATTGCTGAAGATAAGTTGTTGATTCTACAGGTAGGTACTTAAAAGTACACTGAAAAAAATTAAGTATTATAATAATGATGTGGAAGTTGATTCTAATCATTATAGGAAAGCTACAGTCATGACATGACTATCGAATACTACAAAAACCAATCTCTATTTGGTATTTATTGTTGCTTTTAAATTAACAAATTTGGGTAAGTACCTACCTATCTACTGCAATTATTTAACCATAAAAATGTGGTCAAACAGATTTCATGGAATAATTATTAGATATAAATATTTCCAATTCGGAAATTATTAGGTACGTATCGTAGAAATTACTAGCTAATATCGCAATAGTAATACTTTAGAGTACCTATTACTTTAGTCACAACTTTCTTAAAACAGCGTGACTTTACTTTATTTCTGAAAAATATCCAGCTTTTGACCCTTGAAAGAGGGTTTGGCCATTTGAAGCCAGAGTTCCCGAAAATTCAATTTTCCAGAATACTTCGTGTGATGTACGGAAAATGGGTAGACGGTACTGTTGTTGTTTTATTGTATGTTTTAGTTAAACTCATACATATATATTATACTGAGCCCAATATTTTCAAGTCTTATTATAATATCTAGTATTCAACTTGTTGAACCTTATTTTAGTTTAATGTCAACAGATTATTTTGTTTGTTTGAATTTATAGCAACATTTCCACGGCGATACAAATTAGAAAGTCAGCAAGGCAGCTCCACTGATTCACTGAAAAGTTGATGAAGCGTAGGCCCACAAAAAAGTGTGCCCTTTCACGACAGCTAAAAACTTCACTCCTTGACGCTCCAGTAACGCTCAACAGAAACTGTTTTATTCCTTTCAGCCCGACGAATGAGTGGTGATAGAAAGAGTTAATCAATAGCAGTAGTTTGTATAAACTTTTTCAGTATTTTTTTGTTGAAATTTTTTGTCCCTCCTGCGGTTACGGATGAGTTGAAACGGGGGATGGTTGGGTGAGAACGTTGAAAAAACCGCCCCAACAGATGGGGGTGAAGAGTTCCCCGTTCTAAAACTGACTCGACTCCAGAACAATTCATCTTTAGGTGTCTGGTGGCATGTGGTTATTTCTTGCTACCTGAAGTTGATGAGATTAATCATGGGAAAGGGTAACATGCCAACATAAGAGGATACGAACGAAACGAAAAACAAATTTTTAGAATAGATTGACTCATACGTATGACCCATTAACATATACTTAGGTGGAAGGTTCGATTTCAAAAACAGTTGAGTTCTTCAATAATATCATATTGAACCAAATGTCGTAACAAATTACAGACAGGCAAAGTGTCGGTATTTATGTAGTAGTAACAAACCCGTCAAAATCAGTTCGACCAATAAGTTCCAAACACTCCAAAAAAGCAAACATGTGATCGTAGCCGTGAAAAGTTGTAAAATTGCACAGACTTCCCCAGTTGATTTTTAATCAAAGTAGCGAAGGAAGACCGATTTTACGATGAATAGAGGGGATACGAAATCTGCTAGGTATCGCCGGAAATCTACAGGACAGGGAAGTTTGCAGAAATCCACATAAAATTCGTAGTAGCCCTCTTTGGGGGATAGTAATCTCTTATACGTATTAGTAGGTACTATTTGTGTATCTTCCTACACAAATTGCTACCCACTAGTTTTGGGAAAACGCCATTTCGCAATTACTTTTGTCTTTGGTTGAAAATCAGGCTTTATTCTCTCAATTCACATGTTGAGCCATACCGTCAGAACCGCCTGTGTCTCTAGAATAATATCCTTCGGGAATCAATAACATTCGTAATTAGAGTGAATAATGACACTCTAATTATCTAATTGACAAATTTTAAATTACAATTGTAATTGAAACGTGTCAATTGCATAATTAAAATTATTGACTCTAAATAAGTGTTTCATTGATTCCTGTTGGGTATATCGTATTCTAGACTTTTACGGCTCCAACAGTATAGCTTAATGAAGGAATTGAGTGGTTAAAGCCTGATTTACAACCAAACCCGGCAATCGGCAGACCCCCTTCCCCATGCTAGTTCTATTTAAGCCCGACTGGCTAAAAATTAAAAAAATTAAAACATGGAACAAGCTTCTACTGGCGTCCTTCAAAATGTTTTGAAGGTCAGTGATCATTATGTGAAAATGAAAACTTCAACCAACTTTGTTTGGTTAACTACTTACAATCAGTTCTCTTAAGTGGAAGGAGGGGAAAATTGGCAGCATGATATGTGGTGCCATGATTAATAAATTCAGAGCTTTCCAACGAGTGAACGATTTTTGTGGGGTGGAAAATGAGGAAGTTATATTTCCCTAGAAACGATTGTTGTACTTGAAAAGCATCAGAAGAACAAGAGCTATACTTTGTTTTCGCTTGAAAGTCTCCTTTTATACCAGGTTGATCCCCGTAAAAGCATGTTCCATGCTAAAACAAAAGTGATTACAAAATGGCGTTTGCCTAACACTGCTCCCTCGCAAGAGTTACTGCCCCCAGACGTTTGTGGAAGTGTGTTTTTTCTATATTCCGGAGGTTTATTATTTGAATAGTTTCAAAGGTTGCTCATACGTCTTCCAATCCATCCAACAAAATAAATAGGAACTTCTCGAATTTATTCACGTGCTATCAACATTTCCACCCATCCAATAACTGGATATGAGATACTAGATTAGTATATTCAGAGGTAGACTGAGCAATGAATCACCGCATAATTTTAATTATGTATGGAGAATTGCTTCCATTGTAGTAAATCGTTTCACAAAAGATCAAACAATATGAGAGACTATAGCATGATCACAGGTGCATTGAGCGATGGAACACCACTACACACATGATGAATGTCTTATTAGTAAATATGGTAATTGGTGTGATTCACCGTTTCCCTGAGTACCATGTGGTAAAAATTTGCCTTGATAACCGTCTCAGGAAAGTAACCAGGAATAACCTTCTGAGAAACAATGTAAAATGTTCCATTCATGCAGCATGAGTTGATGAGCGAATTTTCAAAGGATAATTTTAACCGATTTGGTCGGTGATTCTCATGGGAAATCTCACTCCTATTCCAATTATACCATGATATGGTTTATTCGGGAATGTTTATATATTATGTTCCTATGTTTAAGATGGTGAATCACACGAAAAACCTCAAAAAACAATGTTTAAGCGATTTTTGGCTCTAAATATTCAAAATTCGACCCCTTGGAGTACTCCGAAAATTCTGGCAAACGAACTCATCCTTTCTTTTGATATTACCTATTGACATTTTAATTTTTTTCTTTTTTTTTTATAACAAGTGTTGAATTTTAGGAATCGTTATAGAATGGTCTGAAACGGATTTCCATGAAGAAAATTTTTAGAAATTTGCATTACTACAATTTTAAAGCCATTGCAATAGCTTCATTTTCTTCGCTAAAACGATTGAAAGAAAGTCGAGATAAGGGGAAATAAACTTGTACTGAAGGCAATGCGGAAACGAATAAATGGAAATACTTCCTTCCTCCGCAAAATATAAACTAATATTTATGAAATGGACAAAATCGGAAAATTGATCAATCTGAATAGAACAAAGCAATACCTATTAGTCACTGACTCTGATGAAAAGTAATGAACTGAGGTTGGACAATAGAAACATGCGGAAATTGAAGATTGAGTGATTTGAGGTGATGATGGCTGGAAACTAAGAGATGGGAGATCGCACCGGGGAAGAAATTCACAGAGGTCGGGGATTGTTTCCTTCCATGTGGAAGACAATAATATTTAAAATGAAGTTACAGCGGATCTTGAAGAATGGATGCTACACAATTAAGGACAATATATGGATACTATATGATGTTCAGTTGGTAGGTGGTTACATATATGGAAGAAGGCATGTAACGTGATGATAATAGTAAGTAGAATAGGTAGTGTAATAGGTAGAGTAGTATCAATTATTGTTTTGCTGGTAAACTATGAGAGTTTAGAGCATAATCCGAGATTGACTTTAGTATGGCAATCGGTTTCACTCGCCGTTTCCTTGTGTTCCATGGGGGAATGTTATCGGAAATGTTTTATTTGGGCCCACAGGCTAGAAGGAGTTGACATTTCAGCTCTTTTGCGTAGCCAGTGAAATTCCATCATGTCGAGTTGGAAGAGGACAAGAGAATATAAAGGAATTGTGCGTACAGAAGGAGGGTTAGAGCAACGCGACCAGCATTATGCATGAGACTGCTCCTGTAAACACAGGAGGGGACTGCATCCTGTCGGTGCAATTCCGTTCACTGTTCACATCTTCTTCCCCTTACAGCCAGACAACGGGTATTCTCTCTTTTCTCATGTTAGTAATAAAAACAGAAGACGCAGTCATCACAAGTCCACAAGGCCCTGAGGGCTACAGAAGCCCTGTTTATTTGGCACAAAGCATGATTACGACGTCTTCAGACCTGCAGAGCCCTGGTTTCCCCTTCAAAGGAGGATTTTCGAAGTACTACTCTTCAGGGATCTCATCTTCAGCGCCCCTGAAGCCGGATCGAGTCCTCAGGGCGGGTTTTACATCAAAGGGGAGGGGAAAATACCCGAAGGGCTAAAACCATACCAGGAGAAATTATTGTTTTTCTCTCCGCCTTTTAACCCTGACGCCTCCACCCTCTCGAAAACTGGCCTTCTGGACCCCTTCCGGAGGACATACCCTATGCATATCCATAACCTTTACCAAAAAGTCCGAAACTTCCCTGCCTCTTAGCTCTCCGGAGCATGAATATTTGACAAGAAATATGAGCTAGGGTGGAAAAGACGTGTGGTGCCGACTGATTTAAAACTCTTCGTTGTGTATCTCAGTAATTGTGAGAGGGGTCGAAAACACGCCTACATAAACAATCCGGGGGCCAAGGTGAAATACAGTCTCCCAGCCCCCAACCGAAATGTTGTTATTTCATATCGGAAACTCCACGAAGCGCTTGCCTTCATTCAGCAAGTAAATCACTCGCTAAACCTATCCCTATAAATGCGTTCGGTTTCGGGAAAATAGTATTTGGCAATTTAATAGCCTTCACACGGGAATTCCTGTGGGGGTGAGCGTGCGATGGCTTGCGTGAAATACAGCTTTGCATAAGGTTTTATAGGCTACTCGACTTGAAAGGTTTCATCCAATCCGTGCAATAAAGCAATTGGAAAGAAATATCCTCTTCCTTTTAAAGATGGGAGGGCTTGGAAGAATCGAATTTATATGGCCTGATCATCTCATAACCTCCAGTAGATGAATGTGACAGAGCCTCGATGAGAAGGAATCCAAGGAATCCGTAAATTAGAATTTTTGTTGATTTTCCAAAGGTTCATATTTTTTTTACTCTCTCGTGTATTTTGGGTGCGGAGAAGTACGATAGGAAGTTTCTTCGGAAAAACCTCATGATTTACACATTTTTTCATCTGTTACGGAAGTTTACGAAAACACCTCTCGAGTGGATGTCACAGCCTTAGCTTCCTTCTGCTTTCAATACAGAAATTTCACGATCGTGTTGATATTATCATCTAAACTGACAAATATCAATTCCATCGATATTTCCCCCGTTATTCTTTTGCTTTTGTGTGTACCTGCGGACGGCATCTTCATAGGGAGCCTTCTTCATCTAGGGCCTAATCCGAGAAATGTCTCAAAAGTTCATCGAAATCGTATGACAATTTGTGGATTTTGTGCGTGAGGAGAGGATTAACACACAGACAGATAGACCGACAGTCGCAGTTCAAAATTTGTTCAGGAGGGTACCTTCCTACTATAAAGTAAGCCCTGATGTGAACATGTTTAATTTCACTACACTCACGCATTTCACTCATTACTCTCTATTTCTATATACCTAATTTCGGCAATATTTGCTAAATATTTCTCTGCCAACACGGACACTATTAGTTCCAGTTGCCTGTGAACATTCTGAAAAAGTTGCAGCAGCACTGGTTTGAGCGTTGTTACTAGGGAAATTGGCTATAGTAAATCCCCTCCACTCGTTCATAATGTTGTTCGCGTCTGTTGCTATTCTTAGCGAAGCCGCCCCCTTTAGGAATACCTACTAGCGTTTTCAAAAATAAGAAAACCTGATGAAATAAATTAATCACTCGTCTTCTCTTGCATTAAAAGGTGCTCTAACTTGATGCCTTAATTTCCTGCGAGAAACAGCCTTGAACCCTCCCTCCACTCTGTGACGCTAATTCAGCAAAAGAGAACGGTAACTCATTCGTTGACTTTATGTAAATTAAAAATGAATGAAAGAAGGGAGGCTTCCTACTTCTTCGGTCCTGAAATGGAGAAGGTAGTGTCTCAAGCATTTACCCGAAGCGTCGTTTGATCGACTCTGCCGGGCTTAAAATAAGTTTTTGGAGATAAAAAGAAGACAAGAAACCGATTTCGTTCCAAACTTTGAACGTCTGAGGGGGAGGTTTCAAATGATTTTTCCACTGAAATAACGGACAGGAGCTCGAAATTAACCGGAGGAATCCGAATGAGCTTCTTGTCCGACATTTCGAAAACGGTTGACTGAGAGCTCTCAGGGATAATCAAATAAGAAGAAAGCGACCCCGAGAGAAGGAGAGTCATCTGGGCGAAAAAATCTTGATCGTTCAAATTCCGTTTTCATCGAGTCGAGGATCTTGCAATCAGATACCTTTACTTATTAGATATCAAGTTATTTATTATTCGAAGAAAGATTAAGAGGATCAGTAGGAAAAAGGGAGAGATACAGGGCAAAAAATGCTGAACTGTTCCACTTGGTCATGTGTATCTATCTACAATACAGAAGCTATTTATAATAATCCTAAAAAAAAAGAAAAGAGTGGGATGGTTATTAAGCAAGTTGTACAATAGAAATATCAAACACATAACAAAAAATAATAATACCAAGAACGTAAAATGCAAAATGCTTTCATTATAAAAACAAAAGAAGGTTTTCAATTCCACCATGATTCCATGATTCCACGATTCCATCATGAAGCGTTTACCTACTGAGTTCATCTTCCCTGTGAATGATGTATGAATGTGAGTTAGGTACCATTCAGTGTAATATTGAATGTCTAACCTCAAGGGAACATTGGTGGTTTAGTTGTATGCTCTGACGAGGGATCATTCCATTTCTGAGTTCCTGAAGCCATTACCAAGATTATGAGCGGACAAAGGAACTCGCAACCAATTACCTAATTTACTACCTACTGATGCTCTCAAGAGGCCTCTTTAGAACGATGAATTCAGTAGGCTGAGGTATGTTGTTGAGAACAATAATTGGAAACCATAATAATTATTATTGATTCACGAGCAAAATTTCCTACACAAAGCCACTTGCTCATGTCTACTAATAACGAACATTGCATTTCGAATCGGTATGCTTCGAGCATTAGGATCAATGGTTGGTTGTTGTCATTCAACACAATAGTTCACAAAAACTCATTTATTACAATGGTACCTACTAATAGCAATGTACTGCAGTCTGCATTATCAATACAGTGTCATCGTATCAAAGTGACATTGGCATCCAGTAGGTACCTACTTCTGTGACAAGGAAACTCAAATGTTGCATTATAATATATATATAATGAGTCTGAATATTATATATATTGAGCCTGATATTAAAAACAAACTGATTAACTACTCGTATAATAAGTAATTATTTAGTATAAAAGGTAATAAACAGAACACGTAATTTACACTCAAGAATTGAAGCAAAAATTAAATATTGGAACATTGAACATTAAATGAATTTGTAGCCAATAAGAAAGGCACTTACAGCTGATACATCATTCAAAGGTAGTCTTTCTTCCTAAAATTTCTTCATTCTTCCATACCTGTAACAGGAAATAAATTTGTTAGGTTTGAAATAAAAACGTGCATTAAAGCAATACGTACCTTGTTTTTTGTTTACTTCCATATTTGCTATCGTGGCTTTTCTTACCTTAATTATACCTAGGTGTATACACGTAAAGTTTCTAGAATTGCAATATAGTACCTCCCTACTAAAACTAAGTTATGAGCTCTCAGAATAAGCAAAATGCTTGTGTAGAGTACCTACTACGGCCGGCTACACCCATAATATCTCACACATAATATTAAAGGTATGTACCTAATTTTCAAAGCAAACTCAAGGTTCCTATTAGAAAACAAATTCAAAGTTTTTTTCAATTGAGCTTCGACAATAATTAATGACTGGTGGGTATTAGAAATTAGACTAAAAATTCCAACGCTGTTTCTGAATTTCTAATACCTACCTACTAGTCATTATGGAGTTCCACAAATTGGGAAGTGAAACTATAAAAACATCGAGTTTTTTCATAATATCTTGGACACATTTTTACTAGATGGACAATTAAACAGGTAGAAGAAGAAGACAGTTTTTTCATACCTTGGAAAAAGTTTTGCTAGGTTGAAGTTTTGACAAAGTAAACTGGTAGAAGAAAAAAAAAGTTTTTTCATATCTTTGAAAAATTATTGCAAGAGTGGAAATAATCAGGTGGAATTACCATCATTATTTTCGAATTTAGGTACTGGATAGTTATACAGTTACAGTGAGGTGGCTACAATAAAATTAATGCCCAAGATAATGTGACAACTGACTGGATAATTAATCGTTCTCGTTTACAAAAGTCTTCGTGAATTAAGTCGACTTCCGACGACGAAAAACCGTCTCTCGACGAGAGGAAATGTTTACGTGACTCCACTTGGAAATCAGCACCCCCACGAATCCCCTCCTCGGCCGTCCCCTGCGCTTAATTCCCGTCTCACTTTTACGAGACTATGCAAATCTTGACATTACCCCTTGAAATCCCTCGAAACAACCTTGGAGGTAACGAGGGATTAGTTGATCGAAATCAGCACGTTTCAGGGAATATTCCTAGGAACGATGGCAACACGAAGATACGTCATTTAACATTCCAGTAGGTGTCTACATAAAAATAGGTGATATATTCATACTTTACACGACTTGTTCAGTTTCTCACCTGAAGATAGGATTAGTTTACGAGGTGTTACCGATAGTGTCATTTTTTAATAATTTAATTACATAATACAGGGTGTTTGCTACTTGTGTAAATGAAAAAAATGGGTAAAAACGACTGAAAATGGAGTAGAACGTACTGGAAGCTGTCAAATCTCAGGAAAACTTTTAAATTTAATTAGCTTTGTAATTATATGGTCAATTTTGCGAATCCTTATCGATTTCATGGAGAAATTCAAGTTTGAATGCGGAAAAACAGTAGGCATCTACAAAAATACGAGTACCTACCAGAAAATCAACAAACGGATTCCCAAGTTTTTTGTGGTTGCCGTTTTAGTGACATGATTCAGATTGATAATTTCCAGGACATCAGGGCCAAATGAAATTCTCGTTGTACGTCTGAGGTCGTTTTACTGAATTTCAGTACAAAAAAAAAAAAAACGTGGTTAAAATGATGTTTTTCCGCATTCAAACTTGAATTTCTCTATGAATTCGATGAGGAATCGCTAGTTACCCATTGCATTAGAAAGCTGATTGAATTTGCAAGCTTTTCTGAGGTTTGACAGCTTCCAGTTCGTTTTTTGGAAATGCACTCAACGTACAAGTATTTCCAGAAACTTAATTTTTTTAAAATTTTCAATGCTTTAACTGCAATTGCGGTCCTCAGGAGTTCGTTTTTCATTATGAATGTGCATTGGGCGTATAGGAAATCGAACGCTGAATCCGAAAATGTGGTCAAAAGTAGAGAAAAGTTGTTTCAAAGTGAAGGAACATGGGTTTATGGCAAAAAATTTGGTTTTTGAAAAAACTTTCAAAAAATCATATCTTGGGAACGGATGAGATAGAAAAGTGCGGTTGGCGGCAATCTACTCCATTTTCAGCCTAGTTTTACCCATTTTGGTTTATTATTTTCAATAATGAACCTTTGGAATCGAGCACGAAAAAAAAAAATTTTAACCCCTCCTCAAAATTTGACACACGAGTGTGAATCGCAAATCTTCCCGAGTAGGCCAAATCCCCATACAAAGATCAGCTGATCAAATGTTTTGTTTACTTGAGAAGCTTCCTCGGTTACTGAATTTCGTTATGAATGAATGACACAACTCTCGGATAGTAATAATTATAATAAATTACAAGTAGGTACTACCTACTCATTGTTCCCAAGAAACGATTGTGACGAACCTCGCGATATATAAGGTAGGTATTTTATAGCAATAGGATCTTTTGGCGATCTATACAGAAAATAATAAACCGTTGTTTAATAATTTGCAGCGTTTTTTTCTTTAACACCAAGTGGCAAACACCCTGTATAGGACTTGTAAATGAATGTTAACGTGAATGCCCGATGTATGCTGAATATTCGACACTCACCGAAGATCGTTGACAATCACCAAACTGAGGGGAATCATTGAGAGTGAAAACCAGAAATTTGGGCTTCCAACAGTGACTGTACACAATAACAGCCTGGTAACGATGGAAGCCCGATCTATTCTTACAAATTGAGTCGTCAAATTTAAATTCGTTTTCAGAGCTCAGTCCTGAATTCTTCGGAACACGTTTACTCAGAAAAATATAGTGGTAAGTAAATGTCCAGAAGGGTTGCGATTGAGCAATTTCCAAAAGGCTGCTGCGTACCGCGAAGAGATTCGGCAATCCCCAAAGGTACGAAGCAGTTTATGGGGTGAAGCCAACGGGGTCTTTTGACTTTTTTATTACCAGTGAACCAGAACGCCAAAATCCATTCCCAAGAAGAAAAGTCATCCCATTCCCTGAAAAGCGTTCTCACATGCAACTGCGAGGATTCGTGAATGTTGTTAGTACCTATTATTTGGCTCCTTTCTGTTATATTGAACAAAGACTGATAAAATAAATATATTCCATATTTTTCATGGAATAGAGATGAGGTTTGGTGGCATAGTTATCTGTTTTTGGCTAAATAAAGGTTTGTCTTCGTGAATCGTACAATTATTGGACCGGACTTGCGCCGTTGGGAGACGGTGAGTGCTGGTAATTACCGGTGAATGTGGGAAATTAGACAAGGTTTCATGATAACACCATCCCACCAAAACTTCCCGTACTACCCAAAGGTTTTTAGGGCCTAACTTTGACAAGTTAAAAGATATTTTTATATAGGTGCTTATCTTCATATTTTTGTTTCACACAGTTTGGATCGACCTGAACAAAAATTTAACTCGACGGTGCTCAATAACTCGTTTCGAGGGTAGTTTAGATGGGCTGATTTGAGAACATCTCCCCACACAGTTCACACAGTTTGGGAGAAATTAAAGTGGCCGAAACCCGTTATCAACCTGTTCAACGAAAATAATCTGGTCATTGCCAGCATTCTTCATGTTTTCTCGGTTTTCATTCAACGTGAAATGATTTATCAGCCAGCTAAAATTCTAGATTTTTCATCACCAACACTGCCCCTCATTAATTTGTGTGATAAATGAGTCAAATATGCAATTGATTTGTGTACCAGCGTCGATCCAGGTTCAGTAAACATTCCCTCAACTTGGACAACAACACTGTCGTGTTTCTTCATTGTTGGTTTATCCATCAAAATTTAATGGAGTGGCACTTCGAGCAAACATTCAGTGTTGACATTATAACGGTAGGTAGTCCGAATTCATCATCATCAATAATCATCGCCTCATTCCTCTGATAAGGGCTATTTCCATTCACATCTTGGGCTCACTCTTAACTCAATCATTCCAATTCAATGTTGAGCGATCATGAATAAGAATTAGACGGGGAATGATCCGAGATAATAGAATTTTTAACCCATTTTTAGCGCTGACCAAAGATAGTAGGCAATTTACACTACGAAACTTGTAACATGCACGTTTCATCGATCTTTCAAAATAAGTGAGGAAATGCGCGATGAGTCCAGAAATTTATGGAAGCTAGGCGATAAACGTGCAGCAAAATTTCATCTTAGAAATCCATCTTGGTGAATTTTTGAACCTTACCTTTAACTGAGCTCAATGCTTTCTATATAATTATCATGTTGGTATGCACCTATGACGGACATAGGATCCAGGTATTTGTCACTCTAGAATATATGTAAGTCCAAGAAACTTCTAAAAGTCAAAATATGAGCTTTAATTTTAAAGCCGTAAAATATTTTTTTTAATATCAGGTAAAGTCGGAAATCAACATCGCACCTTAATTTCGCATTGTTTTGTCTGGGACATGAATTTACCATATACAGCCAGACAGGAAGACGCTTCAGCTTTAAAACGCGAACGTCGCTTGGAAATTTCGATTTTGGTGGACAAACATTTCTTTTTACTTGCATCGAATAAATAACATCCTAACATCAATAGGTATTAGTGAGCAATCAAAATAATATATTGTGAGGTAGTGAGTAAGCAAAATAGTAAATTGTGAAGTGTGAAAGGCGATCCCATCAGACTCACGAAAATAGAAAGAATTAATGAATTTTTATTGTAGTATCCAAGCAAGGGAGTACAATCGTCAAAAAAGTCATAGTATATAAGAATAAATTAATTAACAAAAAAGTCACATAGAAGTAGGTGAGTAGACACAAATTTATAAATATAATTACAATAAACAAGATACACATCAACCACATCAAAAATTAATCGAAAAAAAAAAACTCAGAAACACTATATAAAGTTCAGCATTCAGAAGTAAGGTTTGTTACCTTTGCTACAAATTTTTTCTCAGGAAGGTCACGAATGTACACAGGTAGACAATCAAAGAACCTCACGCCTGTCTGTAAGGGGTTTGATCTCAAGGAATTCGTCAAGCGAGTCATGGGAGGGCGGAGATCATTCCGATTTCGAGTCATGTAATTGTGCTTGCCCGATCCACGAGGTACCAATCCAGGGTTCTTATAAATGAATTGAATGCAATTGAACACATATAGGCTTGGAATGTTTAAACATTGCAATTTTTTGAAGTAGCCCCTGCAACTCTCAGCGTATCCTAGACCATACATAATCCTGACTGGAGCCTTTTGCTGTTTGACGATCATCTCTGAACCTGAAGAAACTGTCTTTAAGAAAATCTTACAAGGCGTGCTCTTCCTCAGGCTCTGTAAATATTTTCCTATGAAAACTATGGGAACAATTGATCCGTTTTAACCTGTCTTGTGGAGTCCTTAGGTGATTTGGTAGACAATAAGCTGGGTTCAGTGTTGGTGAAAATTTGTTTAGTTCGTGGTGATTTTATATGCATGGAAATAGTTATTGATTTTTCAAAATTTAGGTTACGATTGTTGAGATTATTATGTTGACTGGTGTAACCTGGGTTGAAGGTATATCTTACAATATAGTTGTAAATAGGTGACATTTATGTTAAAGGGTAAGGGAAAAACAGTTTTTCCTAAAGAAATGTAAATTTCCTTTACTGAAAGACAAAGTGTATTGTTGTGTCTGATATCACTATTCACTCTCAAAAATTATGAATAACACGGGTCATTCTTCAAGGTGGCTGCGGATTGTATCCATTGTTTTCACCCCGCGTCCTCGTAGAACTCAACTCAATGGAACGAAGTCTGGAACAACGCCAAATTCAAACAGAAGCTTCGAGGCAGAGTAAACGAAGTTTTGGAACCGTTCTGCGCTAAACGAGCTCTGACAAGATCTGACCTTCTGAATGGGGCTTCCATCGTGAATTTGGATGTAGCCGACAAAACTAGCTCAGTCGGACTGTGAACAGCATGAAAGATGGTAATTGCTGTTCAATGATCCGGTCGTGGCTCAAACTGTAATAATCACGCGTCCATCCTATTCCCGCGAGGTTTAATTCAGCTGGAGAGCCCTTATTTGACTGTTAGATTTGTATCTAGTGGCGGATGAACAAGGGCTGTTTGCAATCAGGATCTTCAGCCAATGGAAATTCCCGAATAGCCTGACATGCAGTGCCCATCAGTATCGACTGGGCCGTATCGGTATATCTGGGCAGTACTTATATGGCCGTATCGGTCTGAAATTTTTACGTTTACGTGAGATCTTAGGATGACTCCGCCATTTCGGATAGGAAGTGGGAAATAACCATTTTAAATACGACAAATCCAATTATCGTCGAAAACACATTTTAAGGTTAATATAATTTTTTCTTCGTTAATTCGAGTTGCATTGATATGCTTTCCCAGTTTGGGTACTGATGAAAGTTTTATGTAGGCAAGCCTGCTATTTTCGGATAGCATAATTATTATGAGTGGTACAATAGGGAAATGAGTACGCCGCATGCATTCAAGAAACGGACTGAATGCATGAAGAACCGACGAATCGAAATAGTGACTGCGAACACGGAAGAAGCATTCAGTGCGTAACGGGTGGACGGATCGGCCCAGAAGGGCCAAGACGAGAAAATCCCTTTGCCCTTAGGGTTTTTAAGTCGGTAAAAGTCGATTTAAAATGTTTCTTATCGGTGTTAAAAATTTATTATATTGCATCAAGCCATTTATATTTGCTAATTTCAACAACCAGATTCGTTGGTAACATAAAAAGTCAGCTCCCATTTGTGTCCGCTTTCGTGGACTGTACCAGAGTATCCCTTTGAACTCGATAATCATGATCATGAAAAATTATTCTCGTGAGATACCATCATAAATGTTCCGAGCTTTCAAAGACATAAATATTCAAGAAATTCCCATTACAACACCATTTGAGGGGATGTCGGAACGACCATGAAACTTGAATGTGTGCATGAATCGATAGAGGAACAATTACTCGGATGCGTCTCTCTGGGAAGTGTTTTAGAGGCTCTTGTCTTATATGCTTGGCACATCATATAACTTCCAAGAGCTGTCATCAAACTGGAAAGCGGACGGAGGGTTATTAGTCATCTCTTCGCACTAAACTACAGCGACTTCCATTAGCCCCCAGGGTTGCTCGTCCCAGTAGCTCTGTCTCTCCGATGAATTATATTAGAAGCGATAAATTCCGCATCGTGTTGCATGAATGGTAGAACAACGGGGCGTGGAAATCTTTTACGATTGTAGCAGGCTTGCGACTGGGGGCATTTCCACCCTATAAGACACAACCGGCGTCCCGAGCACAAACGAGCAATAAAGCGCAATAAGAAGCGGCAACCGTGATTCACGGCTGCAAAATAAAGATTCTCCATTCCTCCAGTATGGACCCTCCTTGCCCCAATAAAACGTTAGCCATACATGTTTGATCCATTTTCACTTTCGTCAGGGAAAATTCACTGCGCCCCTCGGGAGACCTAAAGAAACCTCAGACCCCTCAATAAACCGCAGTTAATGTCATTGGGTGATGTAGGGGGAATGAATTATGGACGTTGACATTTTGAATAGTAAATTTCTTGCAAAGCAATCAATCTTGAGATCTTCCACGAGGCAGAATGGTCTGCAAGCTATACCTACCAGTTAAATAACAAAGTACAAACAATAAACAAAACCAAAACAAACGATCAATAGATAAAATTGCATTACATGCCTCAATTAGCATAAAAGAGATTGCCTTTGGGTAGACAATAATATTCTTAAAGAAAACCCCACAGATTTGGGGAAACCACAAGGTGAATGCTGAGAGTTCGTAATTGGCGTATGCATTTAAGCTGCAAGCAATGAGATTGGCTGAAGGTAAGATAAGATTCTCTTCACATTGAAGCACAAGTCCACAACTTTACCAATATACATGATGAATAAAGGTAAGTATGTACTTATCTACTTATATATAGTTCAGGGCTCCGAGAACGGAGTAAATTCCCGCTTCGGTGGGAGTTTGAGTTTAGTGCGCGAATTCCATAAAACCAGAGGTAGAACAATACTTTTTCGTGTATCAAGTACCTATCAGTTCAACTACTAAAACTATTCATGAGTTCTATACCGCGATCAAAAAGGTAACTATGTAGTGCTTCTTGAGAGGCGGTAGGTCCGACTTGAGAGTCCTACCGACTCTCAAGAAGCACTACATAGTTACTTATCAGTTGAATTTTTAAGGTTAACTGCTGGTAAATGTCGGGGTGCTCAAGAAATGAGAAGATAGATGCACAACTAGAATGGGCAATTCCGGCGACTCCATTATATTCGTTCAACTGCAAGATTTCAGTCAGAGCTTTCCAAAAGGGTACAATATGTGGGGTATCCGATGATTGGAAGTGAGCGAAAACGAAATATATACAGATGACGTCGCCTGAGGGGCACCCTCCGCTCATTTGAACAGATGACGTCACGCGTCATCTTCTCACCCGCTTTTTACAGTCAACCTGATGAAGATTTCGAGCTGAAAAATTAAAACTAGGTAGGTATAGTGTTATCAAGGGTGCTGAATCCGAATTTGAAGTACAAAAATTCCTAATTACGACACACCGGAATTCCCCATTGCATTTGGTGGAGGTAAATCGAGCCTTGGCGTCTATATTCAAGTTAGCATTAGAGAATATTCTAAAGAAAGAAACTTTTTGCCCTGGGGATAGGAAAAATTACATTCTAGGACCTTCCAGGATGGAGACACACATGAGAGGTATCGAGTGGAGAGCAGAGTCTGGTGGTTGTAAGGCACCAGAGTAGAGACAATTAATCATAGAGCATTTGGCACCTTCAAGAGCACGGATCCCAGTTCGAGGCCGACCCTAAACCCCTCAAGGCCACTCGCACCAGCGACTCCTAATAGGAAAAAATACCCCCATAGGGGTTTGGAACCCCCAAAAGGACCAGACGCGCAGAGTCGGATTAAAGACCGAACTGAGGGTTGAGGGCGTCTTTCCCTCGAACGTAACAGGTGTCCAAGCACCGCACCGGGAGGATCAGCTCGGATAAAACTCGGGTCTTTTCACTTGTCTCATTTAAAAGGGCGAATTAAGGACCGTTTGGATGCTGAAACGGCTTCGGGCCCATTCAATGGACTTCGGGACCCACCTCATCCCACTTTTCACAAGCTTTGGGCAGGAGCAGGATCGGTCTAACATAAGATAGGGGTCGGAGAATGAAGCCTCCAGAGATTTATCCTCTTTGAAAGATACTTATCACAGGAAAATACTTTGATCACAGAGCGTAACCCTATTACACTTATGTGTCGGTTATTTCTTTGTAAATAGTTGGTTAGCTGGTTAAAATCGAAACACTCACTTCCAAAGGATCAACCCAAAATGTGGAGAAAAAAAACCTAAACTTCACCCATTATATTCGATGTAGGAAACTTCATTCAAATAGGAAACTTACAATAATCCTTGAACAGGTTAAATCTGGATCTATATATTATTCTCTATAAAAGTTATTTCTATATTGCTATTTCATCTCCCAAAATACAGCTATTACATATGTAATATATTATATTGCTGTAAGCTTTCAAACCTGCTCTGGGGCCCTAGATAGCTGGAAACCTCGGATTTACCCCTCCTCTAAAAAATAATATAAAATTCATACAGAAAGACTTACGATTTTTTTAGTGATGTAGTTTCAAAACGTCCGATATGGGACTTCGCATCAATTTCCCACCAGGAAAAAGATTTTTTGTAGAAATTAAAATGTTTATCATGGAGCTCAAAATTGCATCCAGAGCCTAAGGTGTGATGATAACCCCTTAGGCCCTGAGATAAACTTTGAGCTCTATGATTACCATTTTTGATTTCTTCAAAAAAATTTTTTCATTAATCTATTCGTGGTGAGGAATTGATGCGAAGTCCCATATCGGACGTTTTACAACTACATCACTTTGATGAGTCATCATAAGTCATCAAATCATGTGATAAGTATTGCACGATGATATTTAACTATAAGAATACAATCCATGAACTAAATTTTGATCTCGCTCAATCGCTCACCGGATAAAACAGAAGTCAAAGTTTGAGGTTCGCGTCGGAATAAGCCCAAAGAGTTGGACCTGCGGGAAACTGGGAAACCCTGAGCAAACCCGCTCTAATCTTGCGTTGTGGACTCAGGCTTGTTTGCCCTATTCTGAGTAAAGTTATACTTGGGCCAACTTCTTTCGTCAGTTTCTTTGTCAGTTTTAAAAGAGCGCGGTTCTTATCTGGTATTTAGGCTCGGGGCGCAAACTAAACAAATTTCTTCTGAGCTAAGAAAGATTAAAAAAAAAAAAACACCAGCTCCCCACGACGATGATTCCGACTTTTGACTTGTAACTCAACATGAAGAGAAAAATACCGGCAATAACCTAATGACGAATCTATAACAGCGGTCACGGATACAATCTGGTACAGAATTCAGGCAAAAATTAGTAACTTACTTGGACGAACTCCCAATTCGCTCATCAATCAATATCATCAAGAATATTCTTCGGGCTTAGGTAATAATCGGATCTGTTCGTCGAGAAAATGTGAAGATAAAATTGTAGAAAGTGGTATCGATTTGCAATTCACTGCCTTCTAAAGTAGTGATTGATCAAATTCCCTTACCCTGAAAGAAGATGTTAAGTAGATAAAATTGTCAGAGATGAGTTATCGTCTTATCAGTAACGTTAGACTGAAAGAGCGGAGATCTTGAGCGAGATCACTATGAATACTTTAATACCTTACCACTTCTACTCACGTACAGGCTTTACAAAGGGTGTTTCGTGGCGTAAAGGGATGACCCGCATTCTTTCAAACATACAATATCTTTATTCCAAATTTCCTTCCTTATATTGCACGAGTATCACCTTCTCCGACACTATACGTTCTCTTCACAATTACTAGAACTAATTGACGAATAAATTGCAAAAATAATTTCATTCTCAGACCCACTGTAATATCCCTGCCAGATGGATGTAATATACTGCGAAACATCCATAGTCTTACAAATCGAAGATTGATTGTGTCGGTTCGGATTTATGGAAGGCACCTCAATGCACGCATCTATTGATAGCCCAGTGAAAACTCACATGGTCTATATTTAGGGGTTCATGTGCCGAGATATCACATAGCGGCAACATGACCTACCAATTGTTGAAGGTTTTCACGGGACAGGAAAAACAGCTTCATGTTTATGTTGATTCAAAAACGATTCCAGATAAGATAAGATCACCAAACATCAGCTATTAGCGTTCCTGGTGATTTTGAGAGAAAACGACTATCACCAACGTGTCCGGCGTGATATCTCGAAACTGCAATAAAATTTGATATGCATGTGTGCATAATATATACCTACCTACCTAAATTTTAATCATATGGGTCAAAAATTGAAGCCTATCAATACAACACCCACTCAAGGAAATTAAATGGCTTCGGAATCTCTTCATGTTGGAGACGATCTTCGAGACTACTACACCTCAATAGCCTCACGTCCGAAGTCAAGCGGATGGCTGGAGAGGAGCCGAGAAATGTATGCAGAGAGGCGAAGGGAAAATAAGGTGTTTCCGAGGTACCTAATTCAGTAGAAGCGATTTGCGATGGCCGTGAAAAAGAGCAAGAGCGTGACGAACTGCCGGCCTGCGGAGCTCACGTACTCGCTGCAGACTAAACTTGGCGCATAGCGTACAACCAACGTTTTAAACTCAATTCCTCCGTCTATGTAACTGACAATAGAGACTCTCTTTGGACGACAGCTTCTACATCGTGCTTCTCGAGCTAAGGTAATATACTTAAAATGAGTATTAGATTGGATACTTATTTCAGATGAAACCACACTACGTATTCTAACAGAACACGGTAACTAAATACTCTATTGTTATGGGCAGAAAATGAAGTTTCTTCCATACTTGTTGTACGCCAAGTCTGCAAATTAAAAATGTCGTCAGACAGAAATCAGTCACGGAAGTTAATAGGAGCATAATTGCTTGGCAAAGTTCTAACTACAGTATCGACTCTAGTTTAATAACGTTCAAAATGCAGGCTTGACCATATATTATAAAAAGGTCCCAAAAATGTAATTCGACTCTGAATTAACAAAGTTCCAACTGCAGGCTTGTCACTGGATTGACAAATTGCCAAATACAGGCGCAGGCAGCCAACAAAGTTCGGACTCCAGACGCAACCTAAGTTTGACAAGGTTCCAACTGCATCTTCGCTACTGTTTTGCCACAGTTTCAACAGCAGCTTCGACCTTGGCTAATAAGGTTCCAAATTCAGGGTCGTTCCCAGTTAGAAAAGGTTTCCAACTGGAGGTTGATTCTAGTTTAACGCCCCATACTTCCAAATGATCACTACTGGTGGTCGAAATGATTTACCAATATTGAATTCCTAAAGGATATTTACATTGCTACCAGGTTCGAATTAGAATGGGTGGAGATACCTACCTCACCCTGGGTTAATGTAGGGTTCAAGTCTATATCGATTCCGCTTAGTCAGTACCATTCGCCTCGACGGAATCTGAACGTAGGAACCATTCAATGATTCGATATCACATTACCTAGCATTATTCAAACGCAGTTCTATCAAACGCACTCGGTCTTCAGGCTCAGCTCCTACCGATATTTAGCAGTCTCATCAATCTTCCTTCCGACAAGCTTCACACTCGACCTGATTCTCCCTTGCAGGTTGCGCTACATCCTAGCACCTTCCTCCCCCCAACGTATCCCCATTAGGCCTTTTCGTTTCCCAAATAATGGTCTTATCTCGAATTCCATTTGTTTCCTCTTCTCTCTCCCACCTCTAAACTCCCCCGCAATTGGTTGATCGTCCCCTTGTTTTCCGGCGAATGTTAAGGAAGAGGGGAGTAAAAGGGGGTTTTCTACCTACGCCTCAGAATGTGCTTGCAACTTCCTTCGGGAACTCGAGTAATTGATGGAGTTCCTCTCCTTCCTCAGTCGTAAATGTAACTAGCGAGACGCTTGATTTAGACGGATTTGATGTTGCGAGAATAACGATTCGAAGTTGGTGGAACTGGATGATTATGTAGTTTCAATAAGGACGATGATTGGCTCAATTAATACTTCTGCCTTCAGGTTTGGGCTAAACTATAAAAAACAAATTAGTCGGGTTATCTGAATACTGCAAAAGCTGAAACCTAGTCCGCATCCTGCTCAGGGCCGGCCCGGCACATTTGGGGGCAGCAGGCAAGCCATCATTTTGGACTCGAGCACTAAATCTAATCTCTTCGAAAATTCGCTATTAGAAGGGGTCCCCTCCTGCTATTGGGTGGCTCCAAGTCTACATGTCTAGGTAGTAGTTTTTTGGGCTTTCTGCATAATCAAGCCCATGTCTTGGGCGAAACTCCAAAACCATCCTCACGATTTTGATGAATTTCAGGGATTTGGTGGGATAGATTCACCCAACAGGCTAAATGTCCATGAATTCTAATATTGCTCGTAGGGTAGTTGAGAACAGATCACTGCTGATTCCCGAAATTGTCTAAATACAATTTCCTCATAAGTACGATCCACTCGCCTGATTTTACCTAAGAAGGATGTATAAGACTCATCACTAGATAAAAGTTAACCCCTATGAAATCCAGAGTGTCCAGTTATATCCATTGCATATTATGCGGAAACATGAATATCCACTATCACCTCGGGACCTATCACAGAAGACGTTGTTAGTCAAATAAAAATAATTCGTAGCCAATACGCATGCGCCAAGCCCTACCCGCATGAGACAAGCCACACCCTCGCCAGCACTACCCGATTTTGAAGGAAATGTTTTTCAGACATTTTGATGATTGGTACAAACGTTTGTCGGTAGTTACTATATGCGTATTTACCTATGTCCGAGGAGGTCTGATGTGCGCGAGGAAGCTATACAGCCTGTCCAACTTGGCCGACACTTTTTGATTGCTTCTCAAAGGCAAATTCATTCAAGCAGCAGGACTGAATTAGCCCTATATAGTTTTCCTGCAGAATTCGATTGGAGACCGTACGACCGTTCCTGCAAGAAAAATACTGGGCTCAACGCTGGCACCACGTCCCTTCCACTCGGGAACTTTCCGAATTTACGACCTCGGGTCAAGAGCAAGATGCGAAATAGATCCAAGCTTACAAAAGAAAGCTATAAATCAGATCACGGCAGAGCGGACGGCCAACGTAAATAGAGCAGAAGGGGAAGCTGAGGTCAGTGGAAGCTGGACGATGAATTGTGAGTCCCAACGGAAGAAAAGTTTCAACTTCAAGGAGCTGGTGGCCGGAACTTGGCTGAGTTGAGGTCATCGCTTCCCGTGGCAGCTCTTCACGCGGGAAAGAATCCTCGTCAGTGCCCCACGGTTGGAGGACTTCTCAAGTGATTACCTACCTATGTTTTCTATTAAGAAACGGTCCGGAAAACAGAGAGAAAAAGAACAAACAACTATGTTCTACACTTGCTGTGAAGAAAAGTTTCCTCGACTCAAAAAAGTTGTTTGAAAACGGCGGAGCTGTGAGCGAAAACTTGGTCCCAGAAACTCAAAAAGTCCGTCCAAAAGGTCCTTCCGATTGACTACCTGCTTCTAATTTCTTTATTGCTTCTACGGGGTTTCGGTCCCATGTGGCCGCCATCTGCGCCGGGTCTTTTGTTCGCAGCCACGTCTGGAACCTTTCTCTGCACTTGATGCCCTTCTCAGAGAAAAACAACGCCCGGGTGGAAGTTGAAAGGTTCGAAATACGATACGATCGAATCAATAACGTGCTCCGTATGTTCAGAACCAGTGGGTAACTGAGTAGGTACCGTTTGTCTTGGTTTCCAAGTATGAATGGAGTTTTTTTTATACCTTTCTCGAGAAAATTTCGAGAAGACTCACATTTGTGGGAGAGAATTGATGAGAATTTCGCTAAACTAAATGCAATAAAAAGTACCTGGTATTAGGTACGGAGGTCGACGTAGCTAAATCTATCTAACTAAATGGTTTAGTACAGAGGCATTTGCACAAAATGCTTCAAATAATTACACTGTGTTCCGTTTTTATTGGATTTATATGTAAATTCACTATCAAAATCATTTCGCGATTGTCAATAGCCTTTCATAAGTATTAAAAGCCCTGTCCCCTTCGCGCTCTTGGCCATCGTCATCCTCTAAGAGTCTTTTTGAGTTCTTTTTCGTCGATAATAAATCTACGAACCTTGAAAAAATATTGGCATCACGTACCTGTAGATATTCTCTAGGATATTGAAGTTGGAGAGAATTACTACATCTACAGTTGTTTTGGTCTGACTAGTTCTACTAGGGTTAATTTGGCTCGTCAGGGACTTCATAATAATCCCTTATGGAAACTCAAAGGTCGGAGCAGTACTGCACTTTGCTCAATAGTAGCTAACCATTGATTGCTTCGAAGTCTCTTGAGGAGCGTTCCCGAATTGGATGGTTGGGAATGGTATTTCCTGCTGAATCTTTACTAGTCGTTTCATATTATTATGTAAAAATATAAATAATCTACAACAGAACGACAACTCACATGGCAGTTTATGCACCATGTAATTAATCTACTTACTTACTTTCACTCGATACTTCGGAATTTCAAGTCTCTAACCTTTAACACCAATGATCTATAATATATTTATATTTCATTTACGTACTCTTTTGACAACAGGTACCAACTTACATTAATATTTCACAGAGAGCGACATAAACCTAATGGGCGAGCTATTTTATATCGCTGACAACTTGAACTATGTTTCATAATGGAGGTAAAACGCTGGACATTTCACACAATAGTTAGGGTTTTCTGTATAATAGACGTGTCGTTCCGTCAGTCAAAATCAAATTTAGATTCACTATCGCCTCTTTTTTGTTCAGATGCGACATACATATACCTACCGAATCTCATTAAATTGTGGTTAGCAGTAATCAAGCCAGTGAAAAGACGTCTGCCAAGTTGGGTGGGCAGTATAGCTTCCT
>JAEMON010000008.1:21806391-21820110 GCA_030264115.1 Lygus lineolaris | reverse complement strand
GAATAGGTACATAGCTTCCTACCTTCGGTAGTGAGGAAGCAAGATTGATCTCTGTGCGAACGGTTGCTATCCCATGTATTGCAGGTTTTCTGAAAGCTGTCATTGTGACTACGTAAAAGTGCCCATTCTCGAATGTAGTAGACACCCTCAACGAACCCAATCCATTTGCATTAATTGAATTTGCATTATTATTAAAATCTAGTTTTCCAAATCTAGAGGGGATCAATTGAAAGTTTCGATGACATGTTAACAAAGACGAAAATAGACGACCTAACAGAATCAATATTATTAAGCCGACCACTGGAATGGAACAATTAGTCTTGAGAGGTGCTAATGTTTTGCTGTCAAGCGGTCGCCAAAGTTAGAAAACAGACTGTAAAATTAGCCGGATCTCCACATCTGTTCGGGTGACGGCGGGATGGAGAGCTCCCTTCCTCATAAATTACCCCTTAAAACCTCCTTCGATGGGAAAAACCTCTCCCTTTGCTGGAGCGTCTTTTTTGCTCCTCAACATCACAGCCCTTCGGGGCGGACGATGTGTGACTCTAATAGGACCTAACTACACTTTCAACTACGAAATGCTCTAATGCGACAAAATAGGGAGGGATGAGAAAAGAAAGAAATTCCTCAATTATAACGGATGGGAAGAGAGAAAAAAAGGTGTTAGAGGTAAATTAAAGCGATCGCTCAACTCGTCCCTGCCAGGGTGTGCGTATTAATCTTCCAAGTTTTAAACTGCATCGAAGACCAAACTGAGAGTATCTAATCCAACAAAAATATTCAGCGTGAAATAACGTAAAATGAGTAGGCAAAAGTACATCTTAATGTGTTGTCATCGAAAAATATCTAATATTCATGGAGCAATAGTCATTGTAAGCGCTACTGGGATAAATTATAGGTCCAGTCTCTTACTACTATTCACTTTAGGGTGACAAGGTGAGGAAAGACAATATAATTACTAGGAAAGATTTATAATTTATCTCTTAGTATAATTTATCTCAAACTACAGTTTAGTTGTACGTATTACGATGCTTACTTCATACACATTATAGGTTTCAGGTGTCGATTGTGAAGATTTAATATGAAAATCAATAATATTGACCCCTCTCGAATATACCCGAGTTGACGATTCTCCTATTACTCGAGAAGCATTGTTGGTTAAATCCAATATCGAAAAATCCACGCACCCATTAAATATTTAGGTTTTAATAATTTGGGAAGAATAAATTTGCTTATCAAATCAATATTGATACATTATTCACTTTTGATTCCGCCGGTTGACTAGGCAAAATGAATTTCAGAGTCTGTAAAAAGGGATATAACTGACGCTGGAATTCGTTCACGAATATAATAAAATAATTTGGGAAAAATAAATTAGGTGGGTCGTTTGTATCAGCGTTAGTGATGGAAATTCACTCCTGTTTACGTGTAGCAAGATTATTGATGAATGCAACGGTGGAAACTAATAATTCCACAGAAAACATTGAATACCTATATTTTTAGTATCTATAATTATGTAGATCTATAATTTTCTATCATTCATTTATCATCAGATCATTTCAAGCTATAATTCGTGATGATTAAATCATAGATAAATTCCGTTATAATTAAACTTCAAGTGCCGGTGGTGAGATCCGTTTTCAATACACCAAAATTATTGCTAAGTAGCAGTAATTCATTTACCTATTGGTTACTGACTGTTCAATGACCATCTGTGCCCATGTTCTAGGCAGACTCACACATTTACCATCAGATTTTTCTATTATTACGTTCCTATATAAATATAATAATGTTCACGGGAGGGAGGGTTGAAAATCCACTTGTCCACAAACAGATGACGGAGAGACAAATTAGGAACACTATTACCGGGAGAATCACATCCTAATAGCATTCCAATACTCATCAAGAAAAGTGGATTAAGCAAGGATTACCTAACCCGTATTTCATTGATTGGCACGACCCAATCGGAGGCACGTATTAATGAAGCTGTTGCGACCAGGATGAAACGCTTTATTAAGTACCAGTTTTTGACACTTGCATTAATTGAGCCCAATGAATTCCGCACTACCACCCCCAAACAACATGAGTGCTTATAATATATAGAGATCTTCAAAAGAGATGAGAATGTAAGATGTATGTGGAAAAGTACTCGTAATAGAGTGGAGGACCAAATCGATGGCAATTTGATCATTCTTACTGCCGTACATTCCATTATATTTTTATATAATATACATACAATAGAAGAAGAACTCTTGTTCCTACTGATGTGATAAACAAGATTCAAGAAATGTTCTATAAAAATGAAGAACAAATTACAGACTAAAATATGAGGAGTTGGACAGGTTCGTTGGCACATAGCCACAGGGTCATGTGAAAGATTACACCGAGATATTTGATAAGCTGAGAAGCAGGTGGCGACGACAGGAATTGAGTTTTGAGTTACAGGACGGCGAAACTCCATCGGGATTCGAATTGTACAACGTCATGGTTGGAGGTTCCAGAGAAATTGATAGGCTGGACCACCCACTACTGTTTCTGTCTGGCTCCGACCTCTAGGAATGATTCGTCAGTGAAATATGACTGACCGAGACAGGTATATGAACCAAAAAGTAGCAACTCAAACAAACCAATATTGATGGAATTCATGTTAAAATTTGTGAATAGGGTAGGAAAAATAGTTATTTTTTGCCTTCTTCATCAATATTACAATCAGTAGAGATAACCAGTCATAGCGTAGGTAGCAGCACAAAAAACCGCATCAAAACTGCTTCACTGAAAAGCTAAACCGTTTGTGTAATCATTAGTAACCGTAACCAACGCAATCCACGAAAGTTATTACGATGTTTCAATACGACACTTTGACGCTATATCCCGATAAATAAAATCCTGATTTCTAAAATTACAGAAAATCGTTTCGGTACCGTTGGCATTTATTGGTAAAAACTGTTTTCTCACTGGATTCCATCACGGGAAAGTTGTGAAATTGCACGATATTTCCCTGGAAACGAACATGTTTACTCTTCAACGTTCGATCAAGGTCGATTTCGGGATGAAGGAAGAGGATCATTTTGCGAAATACCTACCTCATAAGAATCGATGCAGCTTACGAGTAACAAACGGGTTACAAACAGACAGACAGACCTTACGTAATAGTGTAGGTATAACATCAGATTCATGTCTGAACGTTTCCCCTGTTTCGCCTTACCAGTAGTAACGTACTAAAATAAATATCTGTTGAGATGCTTCAGACTAAATTCCTGACCCGTAAAAAGCCGAAGAATGGTAATTTTTGAGGGTTCCAACGCTGATTTCGGCCCTCAGGATATATTTTCCCGGAGATGACGGTTATTGGAAGTTATTTTTAGTACCTTGATATAGGTATAAGATTAAATCCTGTCAATTTCATCCAAGTTCGTAAGAGATTCCTGAGGAAAATCTCAACAATGTTCTAGGTACTACCATGTTCCCCCCATTTCGCCTTTCGTCTGCCCACAAATAATCAACCTTAAAATTGTTTATCATGTCCCTGTGATGCAGTCGAGACTACGTACTTACGTGCCTACATCCGCACAGACATTTGTCCAAAGCGTGGGGAAAGTTGATTGATTAGAACCATTCTAACTACGTACCTATTCAAGAAATGGAGTTTTCTGCGGATTTCAATACTTCCCATTCACATTTCAGGTGGGCTGTGGAAAAAAAAGTAGTCTATACCTACTTTCAACCTGATGTTACCTCACTTACCTTGCCAGATCAAAAAAAAAAAAAAGACAAAAGCAAAAATCCACACGAAATTACAAAAAAAATCCCACTTCTATTGCATAGACAGGTAATAATGTTCTTACTATGTAGTTATACTTGGGTGAAACTTACAACCAATTCTTATTTATAATAATGCTTAAATTTACTAGCTTTATTATTCAATTCTGAAACGCGGGACATAATCCAAGTTAAGCCTCCTCTACCCGATTTTTTTTCGAACACTGTCACGAGATTTTCTTCTCGCCCCTAGCTTTAACCACACTTCTCAACACCCCCACCTCCCGCGTTTCGACATGCTTTCGTCGAAAACGACCACCCAAAAAACCCAACTCTTCGTCCCCTTTATGAGAAAACTTTTCACTTGTAACCTTCCCTATATAACCCCAAGTTATTACGGAATCCTACTTTATTAGGGGGGTGCCGGCAAGTAAATTTCGTGGAACCTCCCGCCAGTAGGACATAAATTCGGAGGGGAAGAATCTCAAATACATTTTAATTCATCCATTTTTCCTCTTTCGGGCGTTCCTCTTGTATACACCGGAATACCCTCGTTCTCATTATAGAGGAAAAAAGAAAATACATAAACTCTGTTTTCATAAGGCTTTCTTATATTCGTTTTCCTCAAAACCTACCAAAGTCTTTTCGGAGCCCAGCGGGTATCCTTGGTAAGAAAAGTATGAAATATAAAGGGTTTTTAATTGCTTCATAAATTCGAGGAGTTAGGCGTAAATCACGACAAAGCGTAGTTTGAAGAGGGGGTAAATATTCATGGGGCCGGTGCTACCAACATGGAATAATTATCTTTAATAAAGTGGTGGAACTTGGCTCTGGAAATCTATGCTTACGAGTACTTAACTGCTTTGAATAATTGCACGGCTGTTTAGTTTTCGAACTAAATGAGAAGCACTCAAAGCAGACATTAGAAACTGACTGAATTCACCATTCTATGGATTCCGTTCTATTTCAAATTCAAGAATTAAAAACAATCCCAACAAAAATGCATCAAAAAAAAAAAATTATTGTTAAAATTTCATTGGACAACTCGATCAATGTTGACAAAACACAAACAAAAACAATCCAAAACGAATTCCAAAAATTCTGGGAGGCATAATATTATGTTTTTTTAAATCCGATTTTAAAAGTCCGTTTTTACAGTATTCTGAATTAATTCCTGACTTACATTATGGTATTTATCATGTTTATATTTTCGTATAAATGTGTCACTCCAGACGATAATTGACATTAGGAAGCCAGCAAATTTTATGCATTTTAGTGGTCAACATTTCGATTTTTAGACTAACATTTTTGAGGTAGTCGAGGGTACTTGTGTAATTTTTGGGTACAATGATTAGGTAATACATAAAAACTACAGTTTTGGGAATAGGAACATGTTGTGGTGTATTTGGGACCAAGGGATTTTGTAAACATGTAAATTTTGTGCAAACATTTTTTTGACAAGCAGATCGGGTTCTCGCTAACCCCAAGGAATTTTTTAAGAAAACTATTTTACTTTTCAAGAAAAAATTAAAGAATTTAATAGAATACCCCATTTTTAAGGAACCCCATTTACAGCAATTTTAGGGATTTTAATAGATTATTCGCCTTTTGACCGATTGACCTAAATAGGTACATACGATAGCTTTATAGTTAGGTAACTGGCAGATGATGGGCAACTGAACTAACAAATAAAATAAGTCTCTTGCAGAAAACGATAATTTCACGTTTGGGTGAACTCAATGAGGTACTCCTTCTATAACTCAATGAAGCAGGACATTGGGAAAGTTTGTTCATTCAACCAAAGATGTAGAGTGAGTGACTACGCTTTCAGAAACAATGGATCGAATGGGTCCGGAGACAAGAAGGCGGCTGTTTTCATCTATCTGCATATTCCTTGTAAAATCTTCAAGTTCATCTTTGATCATTATATCAATTTAGATATAATCAACGAATTTGTTTTGAGAAATCACTGATTGTAGGTCGTCCAATCAGAAAAAATATTCGTCAAAACAGTAAGAAAATAGGAAAACGTACGAAGGAAATATCATGAAGAGAAGATGAGAGGAAGGACCGCGAAGAAAGTTATGAAGGTTCACGATCATCCCCGCGTGTTTCTGAGTAAACGGCATGATCAATTTGTAAAAAAATATTCAACACTACTGTCATTACGATAGAAGTTGGATAGGGATTCAAAACTATCTTTCATGCGTCTCTTGCACTCAGCATTATTCCTTGTGGGAAACCTCAAAAATAGCTTCCTCTTCAGCGAGTTGATTTGGTTAAATGGTAGCTTAGAGATGGGCTCTCATTCGAAAGCTACACAAATTTTACTTATTTGACAAAAGCTTGGCTGACTTGTCCAGACGGGCATTCTGTATTTCTAATACATTATTATTCATGAACTCAACATACTCCTCTCTTTGATTATAGGCCGAGATGTGTTTTGTCTAGTCTAACCCAGTTTTTAACACAAATTTGCCCTCACATTCTGTTTAAATTAAAATAATTTTCCGAAATTAATATACAGTTTGCTCTATTGGCATACAATCCAAGTTTATTCTGCATGTACGTGATGATAGTAGCTTCGCCCCGAAGAGCGTCGATAAGATGAGAGTTATTGATATTTCACTGGTAGGTGACATTCGACTGGGTGAAAGAGTTCTCTTCATCAACAACTCCCAGGGACGAGCGTGGGGTCCGATTCTGCTAATTGGACACAACGGTCGTAACTGTCGCCCTGGCCCAGGCAGATAAGAGATGAAAATAAAACGACCAAGTATCCGAAGTTTATCTTTTCACCAGGGGAGATAGGAGCAAAACAAACCACCTCTGTCCCCCTGAATCAGCTCATACCTACAGACAAAACCACCCCTCTCACACCTACATCGAATAGGTTTTAATTTTTATGAGGCCACCACCCTGCAACGAAGTTTCGAGTAAAAGCAACCAGGGGGTGATGTTTGCAGGAGGGTGGATTCTCCAAACAACCTCTATCCAGCCCATGGGGGCTTGAGGAACTCTGGTAGTAAAACTCAAACTATCTGACAACACCCCTAAAATAGGTTGGCAGCGGACCCCTTCCAGGGTTCAACGAGTTTGTGGAAAAGGCAGGGGGAATTCAATGCCACACATCTTTTTCCTGACTTTGCAGACGCTCTAACCCTTTCTTATTCTTGGCCGTAAATCGGTCGTGCAAAGCTCGTATACAAGTAACGCGAGGATCATCGTGAAAGTTGAGCACTTGTATCGAAATCGCGTTAGTTCCACCATCGACTCCGACAGAGGAAAGGTGGTTTCCTCGGGGATAAATCTGGTTTTCGCAGTAGTACCTACCAGAAAATAATTGGAATCGAATCAAAATATAATATAATCGCAGAATGCAAAACGTTATGGATACCACAAAACCATCCTAGAGAACGTGCCAAGTAGCAATAAGGAGAATAAGAAGTAATTACGGCATGGATGAGTTCTGTTTTCCTAGGGTTGAATGAGCTATGCCTTCCCTCAGTTCAACTTCACAAAATTCGTAATTTATTTTAAATCAAAAATTAGTATATGCCCACACTCTAGTTGTCTTTGTATTGAATCGTTCGCCCTTGAATTTCATATCTTTTCATTTTCTTGTTTTCCTCCCTAGTCTACCTAGGCAGCTCAATCCTTGTGATGACTATAATAGGCGCGGTGAAAAAATATTTCCTATAAAATAAAAATGTCCACTCGCATTTTAAATTGTAAGCCTTCCCGAACAAATTCGGTTCTGAGTATATATCTAATGAGAAAACTACCAAGCATCCATTTCCACTACCTAATGGTACGACTCTTCTCAAATTCGGAAGGTGTATGGAGACTGATCTATATCCAGACAATCCCCCGAAAATAATTACATCGTGAAAGGACAACTACTAATTAGGTACCTACTTAGTAAACATTTGAATTCATTATGAAAATGTGGTCTAGCGTCTTACGTAATTTTTACGTAAGGGGTTGAATTTTACACTTCTAACAACTTTAAAAATGTACGAATGTATCGAAATTGATTTGGAAACATCGATAAAATATCCCAAAACAACCCTGTAAATTTGAGCGATTTTGGACTCATCTTCGGGAAGCATTATGACATTGAAATAGTAATTACTTCAAATGTTATTCAATAGATCTGTGATTTATTAGCTTTTGTTTATGGAGAACTTTATTTTTATAGATCTGTTTAGAAATGGTAACGAAATGATCTGAAAAACAGCTCTCTAGGAAATTCTCGGCTTTACATTGGAAGACTGGGAGATAGCGACCTCTTAAAGCTTTCAAGGGTGCGTAGGGTAAGTGAAAACGTAATGTAGGTACGTGAAGGTGAGCATGCCGAACTCATATTTAATGTAAAGTGCATGTGTTAGGTTGGTGCAGCTGTTGCTAGCAAGTGCAACTCAGCTCATAGCATATGCAGAAAGAGACAAGCAGATAATGGAAACTCCAGGGGTGAGAAGGAGGCTCAGAATGGTATTAAAGAGGGGAATTTAATAAAAGATGTCCGGGTTCTTGTGGGATGCGGTAATGATATGCCTCGTTGTCGTAATGTTCCACGTGGTCGGATTCCCGTCTTACTAGAAACAAAGATTCGACAAACGGGAGATCGGGGATCATGAAGTGAAATTCTACCGAGAATGACATTTAGGTGCGCCGTTTAATCCAGGCCTTGGAAACCGCGTTAAGGGGCAACTGAGGATGTCGAGCTTGTAATTATGTTAAACGAGGATGAGAAGCCCTGAGTAATCGAGCTGATGAGACTCCCGTATGAGTTGATACGAGCGGTGGCTTATGTGCACTTCAGCGCTCCACCCGTTAAGATGAATACCAAAACAACGTACTTACGTAGGAGTCGGTTAGGTTATATCTCTCAGATCGAGTATTTATATGGATAGGTGATGGTATTATCTCTCTGTTCGAGTAATTATATGGAAAGGTGATGTTATATCTCTCAAATCGGGTACTTATATGGATAGGTGATGTTATATATCTTAGATCGAGCATTTATATGGATAGGTAATGACTTCCTGCCGGGGGAAAACCATTGTGATTCACCTACGATAAAATTCGATATGCCGTACGATATATATGCTCGTAGAGCAGGACGCTGTCCGAATAATGAGGTAAATACGAGAAATACTCGTATACCGGATAAATACGGTAAATACTCATATACCGGAAACAAATTCATGTTTGGAGGATTCTGCGTTACTTGCGCAGAGGATGCTATTCATCCAAAAGAACTGAAATTGATGGGGGACAGACCCCCATCAATTTATTCCAGTTATTGAAAAATTCATCGAAATCAGAATGAAAACTGAGGAAGTTTTGCGTTTGGCAAGGATTCGCGTATACGGACAGACAGACCAAATTTTTACTTCCTCAGCCCACATGAAAGGTGAGACGTGTATAATTGCAGTCGGCAGAAAACCCTATTTCCTTAAAACCTCCTTAGAATGGTTCTGATCACCAACTGATCGACTTGCATCATGTTTTGGACAAATGTCCATGAATGAGGGCCGCAATCAGAGTAATAGCTCACGAAAATAGGTAGTAATTTTTTCGGGTATCTACGAGTGAGGAAAGTAGTATGAAGCCTCGCACTGCAGATGTTCAGAAACGTGAAATTCGAGTGACTGATCTTGGTCCATACGAGTACATGAAGTTAATGAACTCTGAAGGTGCCAAAAGGTACACTGCTTTGTACGCTCAGCGCATAGGAAAGGAGGAAACGAAATGAACTCGTTGGCAGTGAGAAACCCCGCGAAGGAGGACCTTAGAAATTGCAGGGCGTTATAAGATACGGGATGATCCACTTGAGTGCATTAGATTCCTGAGGGCGGCTCATCGTGGTGCGGTCGTGCTCCCTTGAATGAAACATCGGACCAACGCCGTTTGGCTCAGGAAAGAGGACACACACCTGACTGGACTCGACCGCGAAGGATACGGCAAATGAGAAAAAAAAGAGTCTCCGGGGGGCGTCTTCCTGAACCAAAGGAAGTTCGTTTTTGTACAAAGCAAGCACGACTTCCCACGACGTGCTGGTTCGATACCGTATAAGACCGGCTGGCGGCTATGCCATCGTGCGGCTGGTTTTGAAATGAGGGGAAGACCAGAGATGTGTGCCCAAGTAATTAGGGCGGATCTGTAAGATACATCGGTTATAAGACACATACAGTGAGCTCAGCCACAATCGAGTGACCGCAACTCTAACAAAAAATAACGAGGTAGGGCCTATTGGTATGTGATTGTTGGCTCTCAACCAGGTACTTAGTTGTTTCAAACTCATTTTTTTCACTCTTATCTTGTCAATATTGCGAGGTCCGATAACTCACTAACTAAACAAGTAGTAAGTTATTATTTATCGCCACTGCGATGACCTGCGAAAAGGACTTTTGCAGCCACAAGCACCACTACTTCCCTCTTCGTTCCAGTCCCAAAAAAATAAATATTATGGTGATGAAATAGTTTTCCATGTCTCTGTTTAACCAAAAACCATCTTCCACCATAAGAGATCGGGAAATTTTGAAACGAGATCGACAGACAAGGAAACTGGAGCGGGCGAGGCGGAGCAGCAGCAGAAACAAGTTCCATTCAATCAGCATAAGTTGATACCGTTCCGATGTTTAAGATGGTAATTTACACCGAAAACCTCGAAAAAACACGTTGTTTTAAAGCGATTTTTGGCTCTAAAATTTCAAAATTTGACCCCTTGGGGTACTCCAAAAATGCTGGCCAACGAACTCACCCTTTCTTTTGATATTATTGAGATTTTAAATTTTTTTGGATTTTTTTTCTTGATTCCACGGTCAGAAAATTACCGTCTGGAGTTTTATAAATACACATTTAAAAAAGCGTTAACTTTTAGGAATCGTTTTAGAATGGTCTGAAACGAATTCCATGAAGATAATTTTCAAAATTTGCATTACTAAAATTTTGAAGTCATTGCAGTAGCTTCAATGCTAAAATGAACCACCGTAAATCCAACCAAGACACAAACCGAACTTTTCTCCTCCGCCAAACTTCAAGCAAGGTAAGGTGAATGTGACGGATAAAACTCCTCCGGAACTAGTGATTACCTTTTAATTGAGATGCCGGCTGTTGGCTCAGATCGCCGTAGCCAGCAAGAATCAGGTGTGGCTACTACCACTCTAGAGAGGTTTTTTTCTGTATTATTGTGTTATAAAATATAAATTTCGTGATGTATATCGTTACGTATGATATTTCTTTATATATGTATATTTGAATGGACTTTTGTTGATAGGTACCTATATTAGTAACATGCATGTCAATCACTAACAATAATCGCATCCATGTTATATTATTAGGTAGCTATAGTATACCGTATCGTTACTGACTTCACATGATTGAATCTCCTTATTATTCCGCTGGAAACGGTGTTGAACCAATGTTGACGAATGAGTTGAGAGGAGGAATACAGATTACCAAGTTAACAGTAGGTAATCAAAATTGCCGCTCATACAAATACAATAAAGGCATCTGAATGATTCTAATTGTATTACATATATAAAAATAAATTATTCAAGTTATGTTGGATGAAGTCAGACAATGATTATCAAACATTTTCCTATTAATAAATTTTACGCGTGGTATTTCTTTTTTATAATCGGCGTCGTATTTTATTCTTCATAACTTGATAAATAAATAATGTATACTAAGATTTATTTTAAACTATTACTCTCTATTTGACCGAAGCTCTCTTTATTCTCTCCTCGGAGCCAGATACTGACCCAGTTACAACGGTCGTTAGTCCTCATCTGGGAAGTGCCACCAGTCTTAACTAAGACCAATTAAGATATTATCCTCGTCACAAATCATCTCCCTACAACGATCATTCATCTTTCCGTCTAGAAGGACCCTCCACTGTTTCTCATCCCGTGGAGTTTATCAACCTCTCAATTCTTCCTTGTTGACTGACTACTATTGTTTGTTTACAGTGGTTGGAACACCGAAACAATTCAATGTAAACTTCTATTAGACAATTCGGGTTTTGTTATTTTATCGGTGTAAACAGAACGTTCGTCTTCCCTGGTTAGGAATTGATAAATTTAAAGATGACGTACGTTGGCCCATCGTGGATTATTAACGATCTGGCGTGGTTCCAGTCCTCGGATCAAACGAAATTCTCCATTTTCTCATCAACATTCATTATAAATAAGTAGATACCGACTAAATATAAACGGTATTATGATGGATCGGTTTCAATATTATGAAGCCCATTGCCATGAGCCAAATCTGTGAGAAGAAAAAAACATTATGAGGTTTAGATTTTTTCCGCTTTATTGGTAAAAATAAACGGTCAGTTTTCTGGAACCAGTCCTGGATTACTACAATATATCGGTTTATAATAAATTGGAGGATGCGCATCAAAATTAGAATTAAACACTGCGAGTCCTCCAATAGTATGGTGGTTTGTTAATTTTACGAAGAACCAAATAATCTGTGGTCTATACCAAATGAGCTGGCAGGAGATGAAGCTGAAGAACACTTTGGGGAAGAGTCAAGCTAATGGTCGATAACCAAGACGCTTTCGTCGCACGAAAACGAGGAAAATGGTAGAGTAAGTAATGAGGGGTCATTGGTCAGTGGTCAACCTCAGGAACGTGTGAAGGGTGGACAGCCGTGAAAAATCGTGAGGACCAACACTGGTTGGAAGCATTTTGCGCGAACTCGAAAACGATCCATCTCCTGATTACGGTTATTTTTTTTTAGCGTAGGTAGATATCTGATTGGAATTCAAAATCATTAAAGAGGGATAATTTCCAGTGATTTTGGTAGAACTTCGACGTGCTTCCGGCGTTTATCAGATACCTCACAGCTGAGGTTGTCGGAACGCCCATGGGTCAACCGGATATACGCGATAAGAGACTCCTTAGCTCCACAGGACGTCATCGAGCTGAGAAGGCCTCTTCCTCTGCACCGTACTGAAGACTTAATCGAGAAATAATGTCTCTTCTGAGAAAAAGCCGAACATCTTTACGGTCCGCATTTCAACGAATGAAGACTTAAGAATTCGGAGAATCTTCTTGCGTCGGTCACTAGTGACAAAAAACTTCACTTGAAACTTGAATAATCCGTGGATTACAACAGCATCTGCGGAGTGCGGACTGCCAATTCATTGAAGAGTTTCATGTTAGCATCCTTTAGTTGTCGTTGGAAAAGTTTGGATGGCTTATCCATTATTCCGCTTGTGTGAGTCAGCTGATTTTTGTCGAGGTGAGAATTAGGTTTGTTTTGTCTAAAACTGACAACTGAATGTTTTTTTGTTTTGTTTTTTTTTTTCTTCATGAATCATCGCTGAGGAAAATAAGGGAAATTAGTGCTGGGTCGCTGGCAGCAGTCATTACGTATTGAGTTTTCCGGAATAAAAGAGGTGGTATTGAAAACTGAGCTGTGAAAACATTGCCGAAAAGTGGCAAAATTAAAATGTAAATTAGTAGGTATGTAGATTCAGGGAGCAGGTTTATTGTAGTTTGTTAATGGTTTGGTGCCATGCTGGAGTGCCTGTTAAGACGGGACGTTTGTTTTTTGTGTCTGGGCCCTGGTGATGGAAATATATATTCCGAAAGCTCGGCGGTAAGGTGTATTTGGTTAATTTTGTCCCGATTCCTGATACATGACGTCACGGTAAAATAGCCGGTCGATTATTACAACGTTTTATAATAATAGGACCATCGACCAAGCCCCAGAATTTGAAAGATAGGCGCATGAGTCCATGACTTATGGTGGTTTCGGTAGTGAGATATCAACAAAGCAATGATTAAATTAGATTTGGAAAAGGGATACCTGCCCAATGCAACGTTCCAAAACATACCTCTGGAAATGATTGAATGTACCGGATTCAAAGTTCAAATACAGCTGCAGTGCTCACCTGTAACAAGAGAAAATACAATCAGGAAATTGAAACCTGCTGTTATG
>JAEMON010000008.1:21737988-21752081 GCA_030264115.1 Lygus lineolaris | reverse complement strand
CTCATCAAATTTGGAGAAGCCGTTCGAGCGTGAATAGAGGACCAACCTACAGATAGGCTGCAGGGAAATATTTATTATAAGGGGTTGTTTCTGGTTAGGAAAGACTCATAGACGCCTTGGTAAAAAAACCATCTCCAACAATCATTACGTGATATTATATTAATACATATCTAGATGCTATATTTATGACCTCCCTCTCCTCAAACACACACACACAGCTCCGAAGAACATAAATATAGTAGAGGAGTAGCTTCGATCGTTGTATCCATAAAATAGTGAATACAATAAAGAAAATTATATTATAAAGAAATTATTAATAAAAAAAAAGTTAAAAGCGTGCGGGTTACTTACAAGCGCTATCTAAATATGAAAAGAATATTGTAGATAAAGGAATTAAGGATAACTACCTGCCACTGTATTTCACAATGTTGATTTAATCAAGCTTACCAAAGCACTGAACAGGAGAGGAGCTGAAATGGACTGATGTGCGAATTTACACATACCTGAAAGAGAGAAAGAATGTATTAATACTCATTACCTACTCATGTCGATGTCATGGACGTATGTAACTGCTGGAATAGCACGTATAATTTATTAGAAATTGAGGGTCGGTTTCTTGTTCAAATTCTTTAAAGTGGGCAAATAATCTGGTAGGTCATGAAATAAAAAAGTAATTCAAGAGAGATGAATTAAGAAACCGAATGATCAGGAGAAACAATCATGCGAATTGGAGTCCCCATAATAAAAATTATTGTTGAACTGTTCGTTGACTTGGTAGCAAATCTGCTCGTTAATCCATGTTGTGGCCTACTCCATTCAAACACTGGAGTTCGATCTCGATAGAGTGGCGATGTTGTCTTCATTTGTAAGACAGAAGACTCAATAATACGAGATAATTCTGCATGCGGGGTCCGATAGTGGGGGACACAGACTGCTGAGGATATTCTGTCTTGATGTGATGCTTCCATTGTGAAAAGGAGGTGTCAGCATCACCTCCAAGGGTGGACACAACACCTCCTTGTCAAGGGGTGTTTAGTCTACCAGGTCCGCGACCACATTTCGCTGTATGGGCATGTTTATAGAGCGAAGAAGGGCCGGCGAGGCGGAGCGTTACGGATGTGACATGCTGAGGACAGATGGTGGGCTTTTGCGACGCATGCAACCACCAAGACTTGCGTGGGAACGCCATCGAGAAGGATTCTGAACGAAAACAGGTTACTCCACTCAAGCATTGCTGGTTGTAATGGCAGGCTGAATGGTTCGAAAACCAGGGGGAGTAATAAGTGCCTAAACGTTAAAGTTCCTTGGTTGAAGCAGGTAGAATTTGGTGAACATGCCCGGAATGAGACTCATAAACTTCAGTAAATTAATTGAGGTACACCGCATAAAGACTTTACAAGTCACCATTGCACAACATACACCCCACATAATAAATTATACAAGGTGTCTCGGAAACAGTATTAGCTTATTTCGAACCCTACAAAGAACTAAAAATACCTCCACCTCAATATTATCAATTATTCTCTATCGATCTAGAATATTGCCGACTGGCCAAAACAGTCAAAACTGACATAAACTGTGTTAATTGAAACGGGAGCCCAAATTTTTTTTCATTACAGATGTGAGTGATGTGAATCCAAATTTTTGTTGCACAATAAAGTGCGCAAAAACCCTTGAAATGTACCTACACAATACGCACAAAATCGAGTTTTTTTAGTTGTAATAAACTACCAAATGTAATACATGATTTAAATGCGTTTTTTCTTGTTCAATAACGTTGTGATATTCAAATTAGAGAATTTTCCAAAAAAATTCAGCTATTCAGTGGCTTCACAATTCTTATAATGCAAAGATCTAAACGTTTTCTCCATAGAAATCCATTTGACACCATTTTAAAACGATTCCTGGATTTTAAAATTTTTCGTATGTATATAAATATGTATGTATGTGTCTTTCCAGACAATGTCTGACCCTGGAATGTAGGTAGGTATTTGAAAAATACAAAAAAATTTCAAAATGTCAATAATACCAAAAGAAAAGATGAGTTCGTTAGCCAGAATATATGGAGTACTCCAAGGGGTCAACTTTTGAAAATTAAGGGTAAAAAAACGTATTTTTTGAGGTTTTTGGTGTAAATTACAGTCTTTCGCGCTTCCAAATAAACAATTTCTTTTGAGAATCTCCTACCCGATCTGTTAAAATGAGTCTATGAAAATTCGCTCATTAACTCATGCTGCATGAATAGAACGAAAACACAAGAACAATTTTCATGAAAGTTATGGTTAATTAACAGCATTTATTGCCAGTCGGCAACAGTCTAGATCGACAGAGAATTTGAAGTTATATGCAACATGAACAACCTGTCCTATTATACCTAACTACCTAGGCAGACACGAGGTAACAATGTCCTATCTATATTGTAATTTGCATTCTTCTCTGAATTCGATTTCAGTAATATTAATGGTAGGATTCCTCTTACGGACCTGTACTTTCCTATAGTTCCTTTCTCTGCAAGCACTAGCTCATTTTATTACTACATTGTCCCGTGGAAACGCTGCTTCAGTTTTAATTAAACACCTGCCTAGGCTTTAATCAGAATAGCGTAATTACTCGCAAACCTCTTCCATTGTTTCTACCAAAGTTCGTTTGAAGAGATTACTGCACAAACAAGAGATGAAACGTTTCATAGTCTTCGTTACGATTCCCATTTAAAACAGATGAAGGCAGTCTCGCTTTTAATTCTGAGAGCTTCTCAGAATAAAAAATATCATCGTACAAAAAATATCGCTCGTCTCATGTGTACGTAATATACGACTCTCTGTCTTTCCTTCTTTTAATTCTCCTCTCTCGCTGGGGGCTTTCATACAATTAAAACTATTGTCTTCTCCTTGATTCAGTAACTCATGACATGAATGGGGAATGGCGCATGAACTTTGTAGGCGATTACATACGAAAACAGTTCGTTATTAATTTACGACTCTGCCCCCATCTTCCGGGGCCACTAATTTTGAGGGAGTTGTTGAAATTCTAGCCTAGGGGCCCCGAAAGTCGTAGATTAATAAATACGGTGGAGCAGTGTTTCCGTTGTTGGTTCGTGATTAGTTATCCAATTCACTCGGAGGATAATCATGAGGTTGTTACGCTTTTAGAAGGTGTAGTGAGCCAGTTGTTGGTCGTCATCAATTATCGTTTTGAGCTTTGGAGTTTTTGGGTGTTCCCCTGATGAACAAGTACAAATCATGTTCATTGTGAGTTAGGAGGTTGATGTTTCAGGTTCAAACCCACTCTTTTGGTTCACCTATTTTAAAATGATGGCATCGAAGGATTTTAGAAATTTCACATCTGGGATCAACCTATCTCAAAACGTGAGTACCTAACAAGAAAAAGTCTGGCAAGTTGGGTGGGCAGTATAGGTTCCTCACTTTCGGACTCGAATCAGTAGGTAGGTAAGGAAAATTCCACCTAAATTGGTGGTTCCGTAGTTATGCCTATGACAACAAAATTTTAAGTTTGCGCAGGCCCAGTAGCTATTACTGATCCAATTTTTCCTAAATTATAGTTTAAATTTTAAATTTTAGTAAAACCTTTTTCGCATTTATTTAGACCTTTTTTACTTTAAATTAAACCCTTTTAGCTTTCATTTAAACCTTTTCTACTTTTAATTAAACCTTTTTAGCTTTCATTAAAACCTTATTTACTTTGAATTAAATCTTTTTGGCTTCCATTTAAACCTTTCTTTCTTTAATTTAAAAAAATTTTCTTTGAATCAAAATATCTCTATTCCCCTGCAGGAAAGTAGGTAAATGTGAAGAAAATGAACGAACGGAAACTGTATTCACACACAAGAAAGTGGCACAGGAAAAACGCAGTCAAGATGATATTGTAGACATTTTGTGGTCTCAATGTACCTGGAGGTTGGCCATTGACTGCAGTGGGTCTACATTGAGACCAACAAATTTCTGCAATACCACATTCACTGCGTTTTTCCTGTGCCACTTTCTTTTGTGTAAATAAAGTTTTCGTGCGTTCATTTTCCTCAAACATTTACTTTCCTAAAAAATGTTCAAATGATTTGATATAAGAAAGGTTTAAATGAAAGCTAGAAAGGTTTAATTTAAAGTGAAAAAGGTTTAAATGAAAGCTAAAAAGGTTTAATTTAAAGTGAAAAAGGTTTAAATGAAAGCTAAAAAGGTTTAATTTAAAGTGAAAAAGGTTTTAATCAATGCGAAAAAGGTTTAACTTAAAGGTTAAATACAATTTATTAGGCAATTTCTAGCCTACAACAACTACCTTCCGAAACCGAGCAAAAACGGACCATAAGGAACAGAGAGAGAAACCACACGCAACCATTGGTTCGACGGTGAAGAAAATTATAGGAGACCGTCTAGGGACTAACCCGCACAATCCCTGAAAATTCGTATGAAATTGTTTCCGGAGTTTTGCCTGTGATAACAAGTTAGAAGTTTGCGCATTCATAGTAGATGTTACTGATCTGATCGCGACAAAATTCGTAGCTAATCGTACCAAAACCAGCGCCCTACTTCCCTCTTAGGTTGAAGTGAGTTTCTTAATAACTGAATAACCGTATTTTGAGGAAATTCATGTTACACGCTACTGCGGCCCGATGGCGATGAAGTGAATCGAGGACCGTCTAAGGGCTAGCTCAAACATATCCTGATAAACGAAACGAAAAAAACAATCACGGAGTGTGGCTCAACAAGAGCAGGAAGTAAATATGCATGAGCAAAGTGAAGTTCCCGCGCTGGAAAGGTAACTTACCCGTATCTATAATTATTCAAGTTGGCAGTGGCTAAATATAGCGTGGAATATTGAATAAATTAGCTTAAGAGCTCGAAGTTTTCATGGGAGATGTAACAAACATCTGAGTGGACAACGAACAAGATGAGAGAATGAAACCGAACGACGGGTACCTATTAGGTCTCACAAAACGTCCCTCCGTAATAATGATGGTACTGGCAGACAGGTATGTCATAATATCCACAAAATATTGCGTTCCACTAAGTGTGGACTAAATAATTAACATTGTAACAAATAACTGTCAGTGAAAGACATTTCCTGGATGTGCCTACGATGTTTTAGTTTGTGTACAATAATACTTACCTTCAGTACAATAAATACCTACCATCGTGTAGTTACAAACGTGCACTGAAATCTATGTCTCATTTCCAGTAGATATGTTTGTCCGTATTTAACCGTTTAAGTGGTGAGAAAATCTTCGTTTTCAAGAGAAACGTAGCACCCTAGAGGTACAGCAGAGTTTGAGAAGCACTCGAGATTAAGAGGAGCAGTAAAAAACACTTTCCGAAGGGTATATACCGGGAAGTGAAAAAACGGATAGGGGAAAAGTGGTGGACTCGAGTCGACCTGGGAAGCACATTAGTGGGGGTTATTTATCCCGGAAAGGGTTAGGCAAGTGGAGGAGGGTGATAGGCAGAGTGGGTTTTCAGCAGAAGGTCTCCAGATCTCCTGTGTACAGAGTAAATAAACAGATGATTTAGGGTACCAGGCCACTTTTCCTCTCAAGGCAGCCTCCTCAAGTGGACACAGCTCTTCAATTAGCCAAACTCGTTGGGGTTTTGAGACATCGTTATTGCTTCTTCGGCGAAGTTCTGATACTGAGAAAAAAACGAGTGGCTGAGTGGAGGGAAGGAATTGGGACCATAACGACCTCAGAGAGTCTGAAAAGTCGGGGAGAACGATCGACGAATGGCTGAATCCAATTTATTGAGCTGCAACTTTTGGGCGAGTTTAGATGGGAAATTACAAATTCAATTGGCTGTTCCTCTGAACCGAAACTCCGCAAGAAGAAGTTTGTGTGATAAATAAACTACCCAATACAATAAACTCAGAAGCAAGAATCATGTACCAACCTACCTACAAGAATGCACCTACATATTTGCTTGTTTTTATGATTCCAGTCATGTTTCGCTTGCAAGTAGGTACTAGGTAGCTAGGTTTACCGATGCGTTATTCGTCTACGTTATTTTACATAGTTTCTTCCTACATACAGTTATCAGCAACTCTAGCACGTTTTGGTGGTCCTCAAAAAGAAATCCTTCGAAAATCCTGGAATTAATCTAATTAGTGTAAATTTAGAAAGCCCTGTAAATAATTCTAAAGTATCTATTTATCCTAATACTCGTATCACGGTGTACTGTGTAATTAAACTTGAAAAATGGAATTTTCCCTTATAGAGTGCCGATAGTAATTGAGTGGTAATGTTTTTTGATGATTTCCTAAGTAAATTAATTTGGGGTTTATGTGTTCAGGATTGATAATTTCTAGGATTTTATTTTTATGGGAACAGTCAAAATAGTAATTATAACAGGAAACCGAAGTTAATAATAATATCTCTAGTAATTAATAGGTACGAGTCGATAACAAGATAAAAATCCAGCGAAAGGTGGCCCAAAGTATCCTCATCATACGCCATGTGGGAACTGCTCACGTTATGTTGCACCCCACAATTCTCTTATGAGGTTGCTATAATTATCAACTTGGTGATAGGTTCATAATTGTGGTGTTTCGAGAGCGATTCTGGAGGATCTAAGAAACCAATTTTCTATAATTGCCCCCTTTATACTATCAAACAATTCTAAATAATTCAATTATAATTATTATAATTGAGAATTCTGATTTCGACGAAAAGAACACTACGCCTCAGCATTGAATAATGGCTGAAATCTAGGCGAAAAAGCTTATAAACTATGATAGTTTAGAAGTAGGTAGGTAGTGATTTTGTGAAATATTCTCATTATAATTAGGTAATTATCACGAGAGGTCCTTTTAAATTCTTTTAGTATCAATGGAACTAGCCTTAATTCATTTCACTATTTAGTAGGGTATAGTTTTTATGACATCCGTTTGTTGACAAAAAGGTTCTTCCGCTGTCCTCTTCCTGGGTCATTAATTGCTTAGATGGACTATTCCAATATTCCGATTAATATTCAAATTGCTTTGAAGTCAAAGGTTGACTTAATTTTCCCGGAATTATTAGCTCTGATGAAATTCTTCCATGAACCGTACCCACCGACCTTAATTACTGTATCAAGCCCACATTCAAAAAGGGATAAAAAGATGAAATTTCATGGAATTCCTACTCATTCAAAGGGAAGCTGAATAATTACCCTTATACACGATTAAAACAATATGTGCTCTGGCCTTTTATTTCCAGCTAATCTCTCTCGAAAGAAACCCCCACGGCTAATAACCCGCCGCGAGAGGGCGTTTATCTCAAAGACAAAAGGAGGGGGCGCAAAAAAGTTTATCTTCATTCAAGTCATTGTTACTGCTTTGGAGGCCTTGTTTCAAACGGGGTCAGGTCTCTCTACGGTGAGAAATGTTGCTCTGTGTTCTGTAGAGCAAAAAGTACACTATTAGTTGGTAACGGAGCTAAGAAAACTCAGTTTGTTGGAGTCGTAGATCCCAGCTGGGGTGTTAGCACGTAGTTCCTAACTGCGGGTAATTGAAGTTTGGGATTTGAACGTCGTGTGAGACTGTTTCAAACTAACTATAATGTATGTACCTATATAGTTGAAATGGTTACTGATCTCGTATTGAGAAAAAAAGTGTTCAACCTGCTCGACGAAAATCCAGCACACATTAATGAATGTAAGATATTTATTCCAACTTCGTTTAATAATATCGATAATAGATCTTAGTTATATTATCAATATAGAACTCCGGTTTTTGGACACAAGGAAATTTTTTCTTGAACTCCCACAACTGGCAAGAGACATTTGGAGGCGGTTCGTCGAAGTTCTGTTGGATGCAGTTCTAATGAATTATGGGTTTTCTATCAGTGTTAATAAATAGTGAGCGTACTATTTATATAATTTTTTTTTAATATTTTTAAATTATTGATAAATATAATTCTGACGGAATATCAGAAGTTCGTCAATTTTTGGCCTGGGCGGCCAAATATAAATATCCAATTTATATAATTGGATATTGGGATGTCTCTTACGAAGACCGGAAAATTTATGATCGGAATCGGCCACAGTTATGAAGTTTGGACTAGTACTTACTAGGAATGATCAAAGGTACCAAATAATTGAAGGTATCAAAAGTGAACCAATTTTATGCAAAAAATTTGTAGGTACTTTTGTTGCGTTGTTTGAAAATGTTACGTTGTATTTTCATTTGTGCCTCAAAAGTATAATACCATTATTGATTGCTATGTATATGCGTCAACTCAAAGCAAACCATCCATAGAAACACATAACTGGTTGTCTAATTCAGAAATTCCACAAAACATCAATCTACGTACGATTGTTCTGCGTTTAGCCACTAAGGTGAGGTTTAGCAATAATCTTGGTCGTCATAATACCAATATCAGGAAATTTCGGATTCACATTGCGTGACAGTACGTACGATGGGTAATCCACAAATCAATACAAGCCATGCCTGATAACATTGAAGGTACCGATTCTTGTCCGGGTGGAAAAAGATACCTACCAGGCACTGTCAATTTTCATAATTTCATAGGGATGCTGGGAGACTGACAGCTATATGCATTAGTGAAGATTTCAATTCTGCCTAACGATTTTTTTGGATAGTTACTTAATGTGATGTAGATAAATTTGAGTCAACTATATAGCAATGATTAGTACTGATATGAAATTTCCAGGAAGAAGATGGAGGTCTCGCATAATATAGACGAATTTGAGGCGATTGAAGCTGAATTGAAGGAGTGTTTACAAGAGTTGAGCAATGAAGAGCTTCCAGCAACAGAAAATAAGGTGGTGGAATGCCAAGAGGGCTCAAAGGAAAACGTCAATCTGAAGAAATCTGCTGAGAGGAGCAGCGGAGAAGAGCCACCTCGAAGAACTGACTGCAAAGAGCTCGATGACAAGCTTGGAGACCACGCCATGGAAAGTGAAAAAGTTACTCGATGGAGACTCATATTTCAACAAAGAGTCCAAGAAAGGGATCTACAAGAAGAAAGGACGAAGAAACTTTGGAGAGAAAAGGCTGCGAGGGATTTGGACGATTTTTACAGGCGGCAGGCAGATTCTATTCACAGGGAAGGAACTCAGAGTGTTCAAGAAGACGAAGTTGGCGGGTTGGGCGACTGCAAGCAGAATATCTGGGAGCGGGTCGCTGACCTGTGCGATTTCGATTCCAAATCCAAGAGCGTAAAGGATGTGTCGCGAATGAGATCTGTGATTTTATCCTTGAAGAATTCTTCAGATCCTGTAGTGGGAGTAAATTCATTTCCTCAACAATCATAGTAGCTACCATAAATACTCATCTCCTCATCCAGAAGTTATAGTATAATAAAGTTTTTGTTACTGAGATGGTTTTTGATATTTGTATTGCTTCAGTGTCTATCTACAATGAGTGCTTTATTTCTCCGTGGGCAGAATCACAATATATTTCAACTGGTTTCTGTTCACTGTGTTGGAACCTTAATTTTCCAGCTTCCCTTCAACACTGCCCACTCAAATAGGTGATTCTTCTCCAGTGAATGGCAGACAAACGTGGAGGCATTATGTAACGATATCCGCTTCTCCCAACAGTTCTGTCGAATCCTCTCCCTAAAAAATACTATAAACATTCCAATATACAGTTATGTAAGGTTAGTAGAGTGCTACTTATATTAATTTTTTTCGACGGAGAATTACAGAGCTCTTCGTAGCTAGAGCGACTATTAAAAGCTGCTATGAATGACGAGTATGGTTCCCGCAGATTTTTGGAACAAAGTTCACTCGCATGATCCATTACTGGCCATAAGGTGAGATATAAGGCATCAAGGAGATGGTTATAATAATCTTTCTATTTTTTATAGGCCGACGGGAACGGCGTAGCCAGACCAATTTTCGTACGGGGGCAGAACATAAACTGGTAAACCATAATAAGTATACCTATTCATGTATATATTTCTCAATACAAAACTCTATTAAAATAATATGTATATTATTATTTATTTATTTATTTAAATTCATGTTCATGAAATTAATGAAACGGAAAAAAATCCATTCCCTAATCTTCATGTCAATTAGAAAAAACCTCCCTGATGACGTCCGCGACGCCAAAAGCGGCAGACGGACGGGAATCCAGCCTGAAATGGTTGTTTACTTAACTTTACTTCACTAATTTATTAAAAGTTTCGAAATATTCCAGAGCTTTTTAATATTATACTTGAATCATCATATTTGAATGCCTCCATCTTCCTTCCAACTACCCGACAACCACTTGCTCGATCGAAATTGATTTAATTTTTTTCAATTTGGCAAGATAAGTATTTTTTATCGCCAGTGGAATTCAGAGTTTTCATTACGTACTCGAAGTATTGAAAAGTCCAGAAGACCAACTGTAGGCCAACTGTAGCCTCCATACAGTCTTCCGAATTTGAGCCAAATCAGACCATTAGAAAGCGTAACGGGGACAAGTGATCCAAGTGCCGCAATGTTTTTCTGCACTAATTCAAAAAAACTAAGGTACTTACGCTATTCACAACAACAAACATTATTACACAACATATAATTATTATGCCAACATTTTAGTTAGAGAAAAATGGAAATGTTTAGAAATTGAAAACAAAGAAAATGTTCTGATTCCAAAAAATGAAAGACCGAAATAATAGAGCTTGTACTCCCTCGTTGAAAAGAAAAAAAAAAAAGTTGCATGACACACCAAATGGGGACATTTCCCTACTTTTCTGAACTTTTCCGAAGTCCTAGTTCGTGTTCCTTCAAAATGGTCCGAGACCGATGAAACGCTAAGTATTAGCGCTTTATCTATCTGAGCTTGTTTCAACTCATGAAGGTCGTTTCTGGATTCAAATCTGCAGAGCATGGGGGATGGCATCACATAGATCAGTTGGGACTTCGATGACTCTCTGAATGTTTCAATACAGGGTTCTAACCATGAGCGTGGGGGCAACAGTAAGATTTTTCGAAAAGCAATAGACATTGAGGTCCCTTTGAACTTGACAGAAACGAGGGGTGGGAAAAAAGTGATTCGGATCGGCGTTTGCCGGGACCGATCAAACGCATCATTCATTGAATCCAAAAATGTTTACAATAAGCTTTGAGCTTCTTTTTTCTTCGGTCTATCTGTTTTTATTAACTGGCGGCCTCCCCAACAGCTTTTTTCCCTCCAATAACCTCAGAACGCAATAAGTTTGCAGAGACTTTCATAAAAGGTTCTGAAGACGGGAGGATGAACGGCCTAAATGATTCAGGCGGTTTGGGGGCATTAAGAATTCGGTAGCGAACCTCAAAGAGATGCTAAACAAACGTTTAACAGAGCCTTATTCAACTGAGGTTATTATGCAAGCAATTTTGCTTTGGAAAAGTAAGCCTGTGAGTGTTTACCATGCATTTCCACAAAGAATGACAAACATGGTATTTGAGTAACAATTTCGTAGAAATTGGCTACTTCTATCCATTATTGCCAACGGTGTTTTACCTACATTTCTAACAGGAGGTATAAGGAGACTTTTGTATAGGGTGCTTTGGCACTTCATTTTATTAAATAAATAAGAGAGTAAGTAAATACCCATGAAAAGCTGAAATTAGCTACGTTTTTTTTTTTTTTTTTTTTTTTCAAAGAACATGCAACAAGTTGGAAACCTCGTATACTCACTCATAACACCTGGTATTCCACATTCGAATACCGAATATTCATTAAGACAACCGCAGTTGGTAACTTTCTTCCACCTGAGGGGGGTTGGTATTCTCATACGTGGTTGTATGTGTATTCTTGAAGTTAAATGAATTGAACGATTAGAAAATCGTTAAAAACCATTTAAGCGGGAACTATGTAGATCGATGACTGTAATGAACCATAATCATATTCATGAGGAACAAAAATATTCAAATTCGTGGAGGCGAGAGAGACAGTTGCATCCACTCCCAAGCTTTTAATGGGGAAAATGCCTGGATCCATACTTTGAGAGAGGATTAAGGGAGAAATTAAGTGGAGAAAGTCAGGGGGAGCATTCAATTGAAAATATCCATCCCAATTATAGTGGCAGGGTTTTTGCAAAATGTGACGAGCGACAAAATAGAAAAAATTGATTTTTCGATCGGTTCTTATATGAAAATGTCAAGCTACACCGAATAGTGGCATTACAGTATATTAAAACGCGAGTGTAGGTAAGTTGTTGTCACCCTTCAGATCATGGTTTGCGCATTTTGTTTCAGACATGATGATGGCGTAGAAGCAGAAATATTGTGAATATACAAAAAACGGGGTGGAACTGAAGTAATTAGCTTTCAAGAACCACATTAATTAAAACGCGATCAAATCCAGCCGTAATATGAGGAAAACCTTGACGTTGTATGATTGCGAAGAGGTATTACTTTAGTTTAAGTATCCAGGTGTTATAAAAACTTACTTATAGTTCGGGAAAACGCGATCAATCCAGCCGTAATATGAGAAAACCTTCAAGTTGTATAGTTGCGATGAGGTATTACTTTAGTTTAACTATCCATGTGTTATAAGAACTTACTTATAGTTTTCGAAAACGCGATCAATCCAGCCATAATGTGGGGAAACCTTCAAGTTGTGTAATTGCGATGAGATATTACTTTAGTTTGAGTATCTGAGTGTTATAAGAACTTACCTACTTATAGTTTGGGAAAAGGTACAATGGGCAATTCCGGCTATTTCATTTTATTCGTTAAACTGAAAGATTTCAGTGAGAGCTCTTAGAAGAGGTGCTACATGTGGGGGATCCGGTGATTGGAAGTACGGGAGAACGAGTGCCGTAAAATTGTCACAGATGACTTCACCCACCCCTTGCCCACCTGGGAGGCACCAGAGTTTGGCAAACGAATTTTGAAATTAAATTTGTTTTTGTAATTCAATAAGGCTGTAACCACTTTACGCCCATGTTATATTATATGGTTGAATCCGCCCGAGTCGCCAATAGAACCAACGGGAATTAATGACATGTGTAATTATTGGAGTGAATAACTAACTAGAAACTAATTAATACAACTAAAAAACTAGAAAAATAGTTTCATGGTCATAACTAAATTATTTTCTAGTTAGCTATTCACTCCAATTACACAAGTAATAAATTCCCCTTGATTCTGTCGGGTTCTACAGACTCAGGCGGATTCAACCATAGAGTACAACAAGGGTTATAAATATAGAAATAATTAATAAATATACGAAAACAAAATTATTTCCAGAATGCCGTTTTCTCAACGAGCAGGGTGGGAGGACCCTCCAATCCCCAGGACAGATGACATCACGCGTGATCTTCTCGCCCGTTTTACAGCCAACCTTTTTTTTTTAGAGAGAGTAGTAGTTAGATCAATTTTTTTCTCCACTAATGACCGTTTTGAGCTAAAAATTAGACCTAGGGGGTTTTCAAGGATGCTAAATCCTAATTTGAAGTCGAAAATGCATATTACGACACACCCGAATTTCCCCATTTTCCAAGTAGGAATATACGGAAGGAAATATGGAATAAAGATATCGGATGTTGAAAAAACCGTGGTTCCCAAAAACCGTCATGGCACGTCCCTTGAAGGCGTGAGCATGCGTAGAAGTGATGAGATTTTATATGGTATCCATAGTTATATCGATGATAAAGGTTGGTCAGACGTTACTATTGTAGGATGGCAGCTTTTTCCTCCCCCTCTTTACTCTTCAAAATTGTTAAATTCTAGAAATTACTCTTATATTGTAAATTTCATTCCGGATGGGAACACTCTTTTTTTTACTAATCCTAGCGAAAAAGTGTAAATCCTGAAATTCGTAAAGAGGCCTTCAGAGAGCACCCCTGAAATCCATAGGTAGGGGTAGACAATGCGCAGGTTGGTCTATAGGGGCGCTACCGTCGGGGAGAAGGGGGATGATTCGCCGAGTTCTGCCGCCGCCAAATAGCGCCGTTGCCGGTGGGGATTGCCCCCTTCATAGAGTAGGGCCAGATTCGCTCACCCCTGCCGCTAGGAACAGCACCATCGGCGAAGAGGGGCGGCCACTCACAGGAGAGCTCCCCCTACCCTTAAGTCAAGGGTATGCGTCCATTGGATTCCGGGCGTTTTGACATCTGGAGAAGGGTCAATATTCAGACTTTTGCCGACGATCGCCGACGCACCCTAAGGGGG
>JAEMON010000008.1:21726318-21736818 GCA_030264115.1 Lygus lineolaris | reverse complement strand
CCCCCCCCCCCCCCTGGACGCTGGTAGTGAGTGTAGAATCTCCTACCTCCTTGTCGATATTTCCCAACCGCTGGCAGTAGACGGTGAGTGGCTAAGGCCTCCCGTCCTCCCTGTGGAAATTCGAGTCCCTTGAGACGTGCTGTGACCCCGTTTTCGGCCAGGTACCCAACCTCGTGTGGATAAAACCCCGAGCTGTATTGGTTATCCCCTATTGTGGGCACACCGCTCAAGATCAGACTCGCAGCAGAAGAAAGAATATCGTGCTTGGTTCCTATAAAAACGGAACCAAGAGAGAACATTTCGCCGGTAAATTTCTCTCCGGCGGCAGTTGCAGTAGAAGAAGAATCTGCCGATAGAACAGGATCACCGGGCATAGTTTCGGCAAAAGTAGACGGAGTTCCTCCTCCTATCGCTGATACCTCGGGACCCATCTCGGTGTTGAAGTTGAGTGGAGACTTTCCTCCTTCCACCCAGGGAAACGAGAACCTGTACTTCTGACCGGGTCTAGTATAGTGCAGTTCACGACTCCATTACTAGACCAAACCCAGAGACAGTCAGCGGTCGATCAATCCCGCTACACTATTATCAATCTCCGTGACACCCAGTCACCAATTACCTATATTTTTGTCAAGTCGAGATAGTATTTGTTGTGTTGGAAAAAATGGTTAAAGTCGAGTTAGCTTTTAAAGTCAAGAGAGATATGTGTTTATTTGTGAGTTGTTAAACGTTCAATGTTGCCATTAAGTGCCTATTTAAGTCAGTTTTATTTTCATTTTCTTGTTTAATTTGTTTTATTCCACAGCATAAGAATTTACCTTAGCACGACACGCTACCACCACAGGTCGTCATACTACACTATTATCATTCAATAAAATGATAACTTATCTCTGATAATCATTTCTACACGAATAACGTCTTTCAGGGCTATAATATTGGTGTGGAACAGTTAATCAAAATCCTCTTCAGTATGGAAACAACTGCTTTCAATCAACCAGAGATATAGAAGGCGGAGAAAAACCTATACTTGACAAGCCCGCCCTTTTCTCAAATCCCTAATTTCTTCAAGCTCTTCTTATTCCATGTTACCGTATTTATCATATAATAATAATAATAATAATATTATGAAGTAACATTTTTCGCTCCTATAAATTTTATTAAAATATTTAGGTATTATAATCATGGGAATACTGTTTCGCTCCACTTATCGAAATACGCTGGCTCCACCCGTATTTTAGTAGGCAACAAGTTCCCACCTGGTTTACATTATCCTAAACAAGCTATAGGTTTAGGCCTCTCCCCCCAACATTCTCTATTCATCACATTATTTAAACACCGACTATACCAACATCATACATTCCCACCGGACCCGAAATCCATCTAAACCGATCGATTCCATGTTTACCGTTCAATGATTAACGGAGGATACAAAAAATGACTCGGCCATTTCGATTTTTTTTATGCCCACCTGCATTAAATCAAGCGACCAAAACGGCTAAGCGGCTTTTACTAAACCGCAATGTCGGAAGACTAGTGGCTCTTAAAAAGAGATATTATCGCTTGGAAGGGATGGAGAAAAAAAATCCTCTCCGAAACACACATGAATTTTTTCATCCCTTCTACTTTTTTGTGTTTGTTTTTATTGCAATTTTTAGGCTCTTTTTTATTGCACACCGGAACTTATACAGCCATTTATCGCGGTTTGTCGTGTTTTTGTTTTACTTCTCGGTAAAACACATTTTATAGAACGATTAGTCTCCTCGGGAGCAGGTGGTTCTAGAGAGGAATTTCCCAAGCCCTAGAAAACAATTACTGATATTTACCTAACTACAGTTTTCTCCTCACCCAATCAGTTATTTTTTCGAGCCATCTACAAGGCAAATAGAATATGTCTAGGTAATACTTATAATAATTTTAGCTAACTGCCTAGTATTTTATTAATGACAATGATTCGCAAACAAAACTTAGGATCAAGACGAATGACTAGGAAAACGATTGACGGTTATTGATTTACTTTCCCAGTGACGATGTTTATAGTTTTGTCTTGTTTGAATGAAAAGTAAAACGCCCCTACGTTGTAAATTCAAGGTCCAAAGAGTCGACCCATGAGTCCCAATCACACTGGAAATTGTAGAAATCTGTGTACGATACGGTCAACAACAAAAACTGAGTTGAAAAGAAGAAGAATCTTGCGAATTGGTTGAGAATATTGATGACGAGGCAACACAAGATTTCTGATACTATAGCAGGTTTGGCCACCCCAAATCGGATTTTAAAATTCTGGTATTAGAACTGGAGTTAAAAAAACAAATTAAATAAACCCAACCAGAAAATTCTGGCGTTTATAGTGTAGAAATGGAGTAAAAAAGAAACAAAGTAAGTAAATAAAATAAGAATAGGAAAAACACTTATAGGTTGAAATTGATGAGGCCTGGGCTATCACACACACAATTTTGTCATGTAGGTACATGATATGCACAAGACTATTTTATTATAATATTAGTAGCAATATTAATCTATCACCTGCAGCAATATATGCAAACCAGCTTTTCATTACCTATATACCGCAAGATACCTACTAACTAGGTCCAGCGCTCGCATAGGTCGCACTGGTACAAATCATGTCCTATACCATTCTATACGTTAGTACTTGAAAGAATTATTGCTCAATCCCAATATAACACTGTTATGATTCTTCAACTTAAATGCCTTACTTACATAAGATTATGCTATGGGTGTGATAAAGCGTACTACACTTAGGTACCTACTAGTATATTATAGTATATTATTTATAGGTACATTATACTAATAACGTAGTATACTATACTTACTATTTGTGGCTGTACCAAACTATAGCAGTTGTTTCCACAGATCGTTTTATATGATTTTCTCCCTCACGCTAAAACACATTTCTGAGAGCGATTAGTGCTATGGGAGCAGGTGGCTCTAGGGAAGAACTTTTCCTAGGAAACAATTACCGATACTCTCGCACTTTCCCCCACCCAGTTTTTCCTTTGGTCCAATAAGTCCTTTTTTCCGGGCAGCCGTGTGGCCTCCCTTTTCTGGGTTCTTCTCTTAATTCGTGGTGGTTCTCTGGAGGGGGTTTCATAAAGGGTGATTGATGTTCGACCAAGTTCAGTGCTCGACAATAAAAACATCAAGGGCCCAATATCAAGCGAAGCAGCTTTTCCCCAGTCGCTTGATGCCTTTTCCACAAATTGAGAGCAATGTGTCTTTTTTCGCCCATCCAATCCACTTTTTTCCCCCAATTTGTGTTTCTTTCGTTCTGTTGTGACCTTATTCTGCAGAATTCACCGCTGTTATCATCACATTCTCTTACCTACTCCTCATGATTAGTTGGAATCAAGTTTTATCATTTTTCACTTGTTAAACAAGGTTTCTCCATTTTTCTAGTGAGGGTCAATTTTCACGGTTGGAAAGAAGTAATTTACTTACCTTTGAGATGACCACTGTCACTATTATAATACAGATTTTCCACGTCAAATTTAAGATTTCCATTTCAAATGTAAGGATTGATTTGAACCAAGAACCTTCAAATTTAATATGGAAAACATTAAATTTTGAAGTCAAAGACCTTACATTTGAAATGAAAAACCTTGCATTTGGAATAGAAAACTTTACATTTCAGTTGGAAAAGCTTTACTTGAAGAAGCTATCCAGAACTAGACAAAGATCTTCAATCAAATTTTTAGAGCATCTCAGTCACAAACAGAACGAAAAGCTGAAGGTAGGTATAGCTTGTTTTGGATATTACAGATAACTGGTACCCCTTGTATAGGAGAAACATATTTTGAACGATTAGGTAAGAATGTAACTTTTCATGCCTAAGGGGTATCCATGTGGAAAAATAAAAAATACGTTGTTTAATTATTATTTACAATTATTATTTATCCGGTTCATGTCAAATAATGTAAAATGTCCAACTGTTCCCGTTCTTATGGGTCCGAATTAAGCTTCACCAGCAACCTAGGAAGGAGAAGAATTGTATTTACTTTTTTAGCCGTTTTTCGTCAAGCAAAGAACGAGTACAGTCTTTCCCTTAAGTGATCCAAAAACCTTGGCAGCCCGAGGTCTTTTCTGGGCACACCGAATTCCATTACCATCCTTCCATTCTTCCACCCGTCAGCCTCTGGCGACTCGCTGAGGGGTTAATATTGGATTTTAAGGGCTAGAAAGCTTGTTGAACACCCTCCTACAGAAAAAAAAACGCAAGGGATTTGAAGGTGCTTTTGATGAATTCTCCTTCTTGAAAACGAACGAAGAGAAGATTTTTTTCGGTACTTACGACAGTCGGGAAACTCAATGAAAGTAGTAGACTTCTAGTGTTCCCAAGAATAGTTAAGTACTTAGTGATTTAATGTAGTCAAATCACCTATTACAAAAGTTCCAAATATTAATTCCCTGGTAGTAATTTTTTGTTGAGTCATACGTAGAGTCATTCTCAGGATACTTCAATTTACTTCCTGGAAGAAACCAGTTTCGGCCATACACCGTGGCCACCTTTCATCATTATAATTACCATTCATCAGTTCCGAACTCTATGGGTATAAGACAGTATATTCTTTATAATGAATATACGTAAGTATATTCATTAATAACGAATACATACGTAAGTATATTCACGCATGTATTAAGTATATTCATTAATAATGAATATACGTATTTATACTCATGGAGTATAATATTCAATGCAACATTACTACTCCAACTTCAATCTACAGGTACAAGTAACTATGAACTTTATGGTTATGCGATCTTCCAAGACTTCAGTACAGGGCTTGATTAATGTATGTAGTTACAATATTATTGTCAATTTTATAGTTCACATTGATATTTTATAACAGTTGAGAATGGGCTCCCACTGTAGTTTTTGAATAAATGGTGCTTTTTTTAATTCATAATTTGTTTTATTCATTTTGTTTACCTATTTCATAACTGTTCCCTCACTACCGAAGGTTGGAAGCTATATATTCCAAAATCCAAAATCAAAATTTTAGCTCGCTCTTTGCGTTTCGATTCTTAGGTACTGAAAACTATTGGTGCCGGTGGTCAATTCTTTGTCCCGGGCAAATGAGTACCAACTTACAGTCCGAATTCGATTACATTGTCAGGGATTGCACGGGTTAGGCCCTAGACGGTCCCCTATGAATCGTATCGCAATTACCAATGGTAGTGTGAGCGCATGCGGACACGTGATTTCACTGAAACAACTGTTTCTTATGCAGCACTTGATGACCCAATTTGCTCAAATTCAGAGGGTAGTTGGGGGATGACTCCAAACGATCGCTGTCACAACCGTGGAAGGCAAGGATGTAACATCTCGATACTACTTATCTTCATCCAATTACAGGGACATTTTCCAGCCACAAGTGACAGTATGTAGCACATGCATCCCCATAGCCTAACCTTCTGGCTAGGGGCACATATTTACACCCTATCTCATAATCGTCTCGTTCTCCTGGAGAAGTGAGTAATATAAATACGATACAAAAGGACTCGGTGTTTTACCCTTCCCACTGTGTAGTCACAAAAATCACCTACAATTTCGTGTCGTTCACGATCACGTTTATTGATTACAACTATACCTTTTTTAGGCATATTGAAGTACCTATTTACCGACTAACCTTCAATGGTTTTCAACGAACGAGTGAGTGAGGCTATTTGGCGAAACTTGTCACCAAATCGAAGTAGATTTAAAAGACTAGAAAACGCTGGAATGACCCTAGAGATACTATGTGTTTCTCGTCTCTCAAACAGATGGGTACAAACCAAATAAAAGGTGTAGGTTTAAGTCGTTCCAGAACATGCCTCCTGATGTGATGCCTCCTGTGAGATGGGATCATGAAACAAACTCAGGTAGGTTCCGAACTTGCTTTTTACCACTTCACAGTGAGATTAAATAAAATAAACCAGGGGAATAATGTGAGGTGAGTGGTGAAGACGTATTCGCAAAAAGAATATGTAGGTAGGAAGAGATGAAAACGGAGTGGCTGAGATTCTCTTGGATTTTATTTTTCTCGTCGGGAAACCTGGGGGTGCCATTAAAATAATGACGTAGGAACATCAACCGTTATTAGTGGGAGCTTGTCTGTGTGGCCGTTTTGGCTCCGTGGGATTATACAGGTAGAAATGGGATGGCTGGCCTGTTATAATTTGGACGTAATAGTCGTCTAGGATACCTCCGAGTGAAGGTGGAGAAAAAATATGAAAAAGTGAGCGAGAAAATATACTTAGGAGGAGTTTTAGGAGATGAGTGGTAAGACAAAGGGCTCTTGAAGGGATAAAGGGCTGAGTCAACTGAGGCGAGTCAGCAGGATTCTGTCACGGGACGTGCCCTTGACGTAAAAATATACAAAACGAGGTGTACATAGCTGGAGGCAAAACTTGGGATTAAAAGCGCGTGGGAGTTTGGGGTTGACAATTGAAATTACTTCTGATATTATGTTGTTGAAGTTTACCTATATACGAGAGGGAACAACGATAAACATGAAGCACGTCCCTCGAGTTCCCGGACAGTAGGTACAGCCACTGGCTGTACATGGATCAGTATTTTGAAGAAAGTCTGCCAAGTTGGGTGGGCAATAGGTATAGATTCCTGAATTTTGAATATAGATGTATAGAATCAGTCAGTAAAAACTCCAACGAAATTGGTAGAATACTTATGACGTATTGCCTATGACAACCAAACTTATGCGCGACATTCATAGGTAATCGTCTTGGATCCCAACCCCAAACTACCCTCCGAATTTGAGCAAAATTGGCCGATTAGGAACTGAGAAACCGAACTTTCAGGAAATTCGCGTTTGCGCATGCGCACAAGTTACTTGTGGTCCAACGGTGATGCGATTATTGGGAGACATGGAATTGACCACACACAGACAGACCCGGAACAGGAATTAATTAGAAAGCTTCGAAACGCAAGAAGCAAAATTTGATTTTGGAGGACAATTTTATTTTAAACTCTTGCAGTAACACTTGCATTTTATTTGGAAGTGAAAATCTCATAAGTACCTACATTACATGGATGGTTTTGTAATAATCATTATTTACTTCGTTAATAATTGTTCTTCGGTCAGAGGAAGTATTCGTCCGGTGGTGAGGGAGTAATAAGAGTGAATTTGAATTTAAGGTTCGTTAATTCAAGGGTTGTGGATTTGGATTCACGGTCAGATATCAATGTTCAGCGGTGTGACGTTCCTACTTGAGAAATCGAAGCAGAGATACTAGAAAGATACGAAGTTCCCCGGTTTCAAGATGGATCGGTTGCTAATCGAACAACTGACAGAGGTAGGTGCCAGAAGAACATCTGTTCCGAGAGATAATGCCGTTAGATTCACATAATTTTTTTTAAAATCTAATATCAACAATTTTTATTGATGGTTTTCCCAATCGATATCACATAAATATAAATATTTATGTCAACTGTCGTAAATTAATGTAATCATCAATTTTTGTTGCCGACCTGTCCACGTAGGAGCAAAATGTTCTAAGGAATTACAATTCAGAAAATACAACTGTTTAGGAACACAGAGCTGTTCTGAGTACCTACAACTATGTAGGCACCTACGTATGTTTGTCCAACCAATACGAAGTAACTATCATAGTTTTGATAAAATGATTTGTTCATGAATGGACCAAGTTAGGGATTTTCTGGACTTACAACTAGTGGACCAATGTGTACCAATCACCACGTTATCCCATCAGTTATCGTTATATGCACCAGACCATGACAATTCATGGTGCTAATTTTGATGTCTCAATGAAATACCCCAGAAATGTTGTCCTAAAGATATTCGTGCTGTAGAATATTTTATCCTCCTCCGTTCGTAATTACCCTTGGAAAATTTAGTTGTAGCACTTAGTGGACTGTTCGAGGTAAAACTTCCTCCTGGCTCTCTAACTATTCCCAAGAAGCGCTCTGAGTAGTCAGCAAAAAGGATTTGACAGATTACTATCAGAAAAGTGGACCATCACAAAACAGAAGGGACCAGGCACGTAGTGCCCTTATAGAGATTGAGAAAGGCCCCCACCGCCCCTTCCCGGCTTTTTAGCAGAAGTGGCATCGAAGGGCTAGAGGTCGGAATGGCTTCCTATTACCTCTAATTCGCCAAGGCAGCTTCCAACCGCCAGAAGGCTGTCGAGCGAAGACTTTCCCCTTAACTTTTATCTTTCTGACCTCACGTTTTTACCTCTACGTCGGAAACTAGATTTGGCTTCCTCGAGGCTGTACCCGGGCAATAGTGAGTACAACTTGAGTAGGTACCTAATCCCCGTGCCAATATCGTTCTCTCGAGAAATAACTGGAATGCCCCATTTCTGTCACTTTTCCGAAAGTGAAGATCTCAGTCAGTCCTTCACCAAAAAATACCGTTTTATACCTCCTTGGGTTGAAATTATCCTGTTATCAGACGTATCATACCACTTCGGTGGAGGAATTCAGTTGGAACTTTCATGTTCATTTACGCCACCTACTCTTACCTCCGAATCTCTCAACTTCAAGCGATTTATACCTATAATTCCCAGCAATCAAAACTAATTTACTTTGTTCTCGAACGAGTCAAACCTAAACCTACCTAGTTTGATGATTGAGTCCTCTCACCAGTCCATTTTATGCGAGGAGAGTAAATGTAAGGGACATACCTGAAACAGAGAGAGCTCATTAAAATAAAGCTTCAACAATTTAATGATTTAAATTGAATAACTAAGCAACATGGATAACCAATGAAAAAAAGTACATTAGCGATCAATACAAGTGGACGATCAGAATAAATTCAGCACGCTTCAACAGCACACACAATATGGTCTTAACAAATTATCATGGGGTTTCTCTCTAATAAATAACATAGCGGTTCTAAGTGATTAGGCAAATTTCTGGAAATTAGTATATAGGTAGTAAAGGAGAATTTCGAGTTCAGGCATGTAGGTACCTATTTACCAAAGACACATAACCGAATTTTCTCAAAAAATTATTATTTTTCACTCGAAATTCAATTTTTGTCGACTTCTTGAACGAATAAGTAGTACCTACAAGGATTCAGTAGCGAGGAAGCTAAACAAAATACCAAACCACGTGAAATTGTTTTGAATGCCAACGGTGATTTGGGATACCAATGGTTAACCCTTCTGATGCTTGATCTCAATATGAAATTAAATCGACCGAGAATGAAGCAAAATACATTTATTAATATGGTGTCGGCGATATCTCCAGAGAAATCAGCTTTTAAAAAGCACTGAATGTTGGTGGACAATATCTAAACGTGAAGACATGAAAAGTTAAGGGCGTGTGGTTGTGGAGCACTGGGGATGTGTTTTGAAGGATAATTAGTCCCGAGGACTTAGAACAACGGGAGCGAGAAACACAATGGAAAGCAGCCTCCAGGAAACAATGGTCCCTGGCTTAAGGACGGTCCTGCAACCACCCTCACCAACTTTGCCATCTCATGGGAAGGATATCAGGCGTGAAGGGTGTCGAAAACGTGACAGGAATCGAGTGAAAATCTCTCGACTTTGACGTAGAGGAGAAACAATGACGGAAAACGCGGTTTTGGAGCGATTGTTTGAAGTTTTGATGCGAAGGGGAAAAGGCGAACCAAATAAGTGTGTAAAATGTGATTATGCTCAGTTCTGACAGTGGTTGTGGAGGAAAGCGCAGCAACAATGGAGAAATTTCACAAAAACCTTTCGAGACAGCTGTAATGTTGTTATGTGCCGGAGAAGTATCACCAAGCTTCTAAAAGTGATCATTATGCGATAATGCTCGTTCAGGGTGTGGAAACTTTGGATAAGTAAATTAGCCTGATTCTCCCAACAAAAATGGTGATTAAACGAGCTAATCTTGTATGTTTGTTTGTATGTATGTCTGTATGAATTTATGTTCGTAATATTTATCTCGAGAACGCTTAGGTAGGTACATTTTATAACCAGGAGTAACTATGGGGCGGCTGCGTTGTAATCATCACCTACTTTCCATCATCACTGGTTGTAATCACGGGTTCCCATCATCTCTACTGTACCAGCCTATAATCATTGGTTTTCATCATCACTACGAGTACATTTTGATATCACTACGAGTAACATTTTATTGTTGGCAACAGTCTCGTGTTTCTACCGGTTCCGAGCGAAGCTCGGTCCCCAAATCGTCTGATCGAGTATTTTGTTCACTAGGTATGGTTGAACCAGAAAATCTTGTATGTAATTAACATTTATTTCGGAGAACGTTTCGGTACCTTTCTTTCAAACTTTCGCTGAACTTATATTAGTTTTACATTTACCTAGATATTATTTACAGCATCAGCTATAGCCTGACTGCGCCGTACTTTGTTCGGCAACGCTGTACTGTTCGAGCTTATACTCACCCCTCAATCAACTCCTCGGGAACTCTGTTTTGACTCCTCTATCGTTAGTCGGAGTGGGGGACCCGCCAAGAACGATGGGACAGAGTGTAGTTGCAGGTTACGAATCTACTACGAACAGTAAAAAAAA
>JAEMON010000008.1:21714117-21726294 GCA_030264115.1 Lygus lineolaris | reverse complement strand
TTGAAAATAATAAACCAAAATCATGAAACTGTTAGAAACAGCTCGTAGTTCAGCTCTGTTTGGGATGAGCCCTAACAACGAGATTTTCAATCAACCGAAGTACTAATAATGCCCCGAACGCCTTGTTATCTGCGTTGTCGTCTATAATTTGTTATTTTGTTAATACTATGAATATTATTATTATTCAAGCTAAAACGAATAGGAGCGAATAGTGCAATCTCTATTAATTGCACTAGACTGTTTATCCACACTATGAATGTTGTTATTATTATTACAAGCGACAACGAATAAGTGCGAATAGAGCAATCTCTTTTGCACTAGACTGTTGATTCACAGGGAGATTGGTACTATTACGAATGTTCTTCGAAGGTGACGGAAAAAAATTTGAATAGGGCTTCTCATGAAATTAGTAGTTACTTATTTAAAAGACAATACAATCCGCAAACGGACGTCAAAGTCCGGAAGTCCGGACGTTAACGGAGGTGAAGAACGAGCGAGGAGGATGGAGAGGAGACCACCCAGAGACAGATCGTAGTTTAGGTGCTGCTGCTGGCTCCACACGAGGGTTCATTCAAGCTCCACTGAGCCGAAACGGTCGTGGACGGTCCGGACCAGGTAAATATATCTGCTCGGCGCCCGCCCACAATATCCCGTCCGTTCCCAGAGTGGAGTTTCGGGAGTTGAATGGTGGAACTTGCATCGGCAGTCACCTGGAGGTTATTTCAACGGAAACGCTTCACCTCTGCACTCGCCTCAACATCCTGTAGTAAACCGCAGGCTACGTGCCTCTCGTCCATCGACGCGGGATGAGAAGTGGCCGATATTTCCCAGTGAACTGGTCGGGAGGACTGGAATTTATTGTCTGGCTGGGAGAAAATTACTCCTGTTTTCTCTGCCATAGAGGGTGTCATCAACATTGATTATGGGGGCAAAAGGATGACCGCGACGATTTAAAATTAGGAACTTCATTATGGAATTAGTCGGCAGCATAATTATTAAGTAGGTAGTGTTGTTGAAATTCGTCGGGATTGTGATGTGATGTGATTCACTTCAACGGATCTTTACACAATAAATTCCTAGTCATCCTAGTACACGTATTGAACAGCCAGGAGGAAGCAATCATATTGATTATTGATTTGTATTCCTACTACGTTTCAGATCGAAACCTAACCCATTGTCCATTGAGCCATCTGAAAACCATCGGACGAATAAATGTTCAACCATCTCTCTTAAATTATTGAAAAGAGGGATGATAAATCACTTATTATATCGTTGAAAAAATTCAATAAAAAGTGCGTCGAACACCATTCTGGTCGATCTATTTATGCATCTCGTTAGGAGTATTTCAAAACTAATTGTAGCCCAATGGGAACATAATTCAAATCAAGAAAATTTTGTCGCCCTAAGAAAATCTCTCTTTCATAATCTTACCGCAAAACAGCCTACTTCGGGATAATGGGACACTTCATTATGGACGGAAGATGCAAGAATATTTGAATTGCGACAGTTCGCATGATGTTGCCGTTTAATGAGTTCTCTTTACCCGAGTCTTTACCCCACCGGCGTGCAACACTAATTGAATGAAACGACGTAGCCGGTAACATTATCTTCAAAGAGAGAGGAATATTAACAATTTAGTTTTGACTTTGTAGCTATTTTCGTTCATTTCCCTCCCTTTGCAAGAGTGAATTTCAGCCCGATAATCCCACACTACCTGGTAGTCCGGCTCCTTTTAACAGGAGCTTTTGTAACCGCTACTCAGACAATGTTCAACATTTCACGGAAGCCACTTATTTTATTTATTGTTTTTTATTTCTTCTGAATCAAATGAAACTATTTTCACGTCATTGGAACCATTCGCGTTGTATTTCGTGTCTTGCACATTGATGATTTCCAGTGAACTCCATTGCCCTAGATAAATTATTATAGGCAACTATTGTTCCTGCTCAAAGAGAATCAGATACATTTTAGAAACATCGATTTTTCACGACCTAACTGTACAACTTCAGCTTCATTCAAAGGGTACTTTGGGATTGGACCTCATTACCAAATTATTATAGCTGCATTCCAGTAATCTCGTCTCAGGGGTGAAGCAGAAGATTGTGAAACACAGGTGCAACACTCAAAATTCACCGAAATATTTAAGGAAATCTCGTTGGCAGGCACCTCATTGACAGGGATCCTCCTGCTCCAGAATGGTGAATCGTACGTTCAATCTGTTATTCTGAGAAGACGAGGGTCTGCTTCAAGGAAAGCATGGGTATTTAGTCGAGGGTGTAAAATACAACCATAATATTGGTGATTAAGCTGAATATTTACGGTGATCGTATCTGTGAGATTTTCTTGATAGTGGAACTTATTGAAGAATTAATGGATCTGCGTCGGAACAGTAGAATGAACGATAAATTAGGTACCTGTACGAGGGATTAATAATATTCTATTCGGAGAACTTTTGGTTCTGTGAATCGTGAGAAATTCGTTCAGTTCATTCGGATACGACCGTCCCTCACAACGAAATCCCTTCTAACTCTCACCGGATCTCGAAAAGTTTTCGACTGATTAAGCTTTTAGCGTCGTGACATCGAAAAGGGATAAATAAAAGCGAAGGGAAACAGGTATCCCTTGTGCTGCGGGGCGTTTCAGGACCGAAAGCTATATTTTCAAGGGCCACCCAAAAGGCCGAAGTATCAAACGGGTCATCCACGTTCACAGAATAATTCAGAGCGGGGAAGGGCCTATCGGAGACTGGAGTCATCCAACACGTAAAGCAATGAATCACTAACCGAACGAGAAGTTGGGCTGTGGTCTACTGCCCTCCGCGGTGCCTACCACAGGTCAGATGAGAACTTTTTGGGATTGCAGGACCGAAACTGAATCAATTGAAACACCTTGATAATTCGCAATGGCGTTGGGACCCGTTTGAGCAGTGGCAATGGGGAGAAAGGTATTCGAATAATATTTAAGGTCTTAAAATGGATCTCAAAACCTCATGGAAACATTCATTTTCGTTCGGAAGTTAGTGCGACATCAATATTCTCCTTTTAGCGAATTTTCGAAGATAATGAAAGTATTGCAATAGCTTCAAAATGTTAGTACCTACCTAATGCAAATTTTTGAAAATGTTCTTAATGGAAATCCGTTTCAGACCAATCTTGAACCATTCCTGAAATTGAACACTTTTTCATACATACATAATATATAATGTGTGTGTGTGTCACTCAAAACTTTTGGAGTACTCAAAATTCAAAACTCAAAATGTTTGGAGTACTCGAAAGGGTCAGGTTTTGGGAATTTAGAGTCAAAAATCGCTTAAAAAATGTGTTTTTTGAGGTTTCGGTGTAAATTATTATGAACATAGGAACATAATTATGGTATATTCGGAATCAGCGTGAAATATAGGTACTATAAGAATCACCCACCAAATCGGTAAAAATTATTCTTTGCAAATTCACTCATCAACTCATGTTGCATGAATGGAACACTTTTGTTGATATTTTGTCTTTTTTTTACACAATGTTGACTCAATTATACTCTTCATCTTGTTTCCATCACGTGCTTTCTCAGTCCCTATTTTGACCTATTTCGCTCAAATTTGGAGGGCGGTTAGGGGGGTTACTCGTAGAGCATTACCTATGAATTTCGTTACGTTAGGATCAGTAACAGCTACTGCGCAAGCGCAAACTTGAGATTCGCAGTCACAGGCATAATTCAGGAACTACTCGACCAATTTCGGAGAAATTATCAAGGATTGTGCCCCTAGAGGGTCCCCACGAATTTCATCAAAATCTCGTGTGCTCATGCGCAAACGAGAATTTCCTGAAACTACGATTTCTCAGTTCCTAATGGACCGATTTCACTCGTGAATTCGGAATTCAGTTCAGGAGCTTTTGGTTTAGGGTCTGTTATTTTCACCACGATTGGATAAGTGATCGCTACCGCGCATGGGCAAACTTGAAATTAATTGGCATAGGGAACTATAGCTCCGGAACTATTCTATTATTTTCGTCGATGTTACAAAAGTGAGGAAGCTATCCTGCCCATCCCACTTCTGTGGTGGTTGACCTGCGGGTCGACGATTCCAACGCGTTTGCTGCAGTCTTTCATCGTTATTTTTCATCACTCTCTACATTTACTGATCATTTCTACCACACTTTGGTTTTACAACTCTCTTTATAACTCGAAGTATGGATCTACCTATCAATAATTGATTAGTGTGTGTACGATTGGTTGTGTGACCATTGCGCGCATGAAAAAGTGATGATGAATGAATGAATTCGTTGGGAATAATGGGGAATTCCGGTGTGTCGTAATTTTGCATTTTCGACTACAAATTCAGATACAGCACAGTTGAAAACCCCTTCGTTCAAATTTTCAGCTCAAAATGTTCATTGGGTTCGCTCTAAAACGGGTGAGAAGACCACACGTGACGTCATCTGTTCTGAGGATTGGAGGGTGCACCCCAGGCGGGCGCGGGGTTGGTGAAGTTTTTTTTTTTCACTGCAATCGTTTTGATCACTTCCATCATCGGATACCCCGCAGTGCACCTTTCTTAAAAGCTCTCAATAAAATCCTTCCGTTTAACGAATAAAATTGAATAGCCGGAATTACCCATTTTGAGGGGTAATTCAATAGAATTTGGGGGTAAATTACTGCAGAATCTGGAATTTTTAGCCATTTCAATCTTATAACAAATACTTCTGTCATGTACATAACGTTACTCATTTGAAAACCTCGATCCAATCAGGCGATGATCGGCTCCGAAGATTCAAAGAAGAAATGTCGAAAAATGGGGTTCAACGACCACCCTACAGAATTCTACAAATTTTGATTGAATACGAATATTACATTTTAATTAAGGAAAAAATAATCACAATCCTCGATGACTTATTCCATAATGCCATTGTTCTTTTCTGAAAGTCCTATTGGGAAATGTCAATTATCCTTCTTGATGGTTCTACAATATTCGCATCATGTACCTACCAACAGAGTTCGTTTGATGTGGTAAAATCTGCATATTCACCATTTTATTTACCTGCTGTAGAGCCCAATCCGCTTTCCTGGTATCTTGTTGAAAGTCCTTGAGACGAACCTCAAAAGTTATATAGGAATCTACACGTGCTATATTCTCCAAGGCCTTTGAACAAACTCCGTGCCTGGAAAAACTTCGTACACCCTCGTATGTTCATGTTCGAAGTTCCAGACGTATTTACCATCCTGTAACTTATATGGCTTTCTAGGTTTCCATCTCACCCGACCAGTTTCTGATGAGGTGGGAAGATGTTCTGAATTCGTAATGGAACCAATTTTCTCCAGAATAAATGGTGATCGATTCAAAATCGGGCAAATGTAATACAAAGTAGATACCTAACCTACGACATTGACACGACTACGACAGATACCTAACCTATTGACCTATTGATTAGGCCACAGAAAATTGTCAGGCATCCTCGAAATCCCAAGCATCAACAGTTGTAAACCGACCAAATTAATGGGAATAATGCGAGTACATAGGTACTCATTGTAAAGTTGTATGGAGGGAACGAATCTTGAAGTTAGTCAGAGAAGGGTCAGTTTACATCAATATTTCACCAATTATTTTCTTGATAAAGATAGCAAAAATATTCGTTTAAGTATTTACTTCATTATTCCTCTTAGATGACAAGAACCATTTGACAGCCTAAATTAATTGCATGTGAACGACCATGATAGTGATGTAAGGAGGCTAAACTGCCCACCCAACTTGGCAGATTTGTATTCATTTGTTACTAAATTATCTACAATACTTCAGTGTCTTTAGTCCTGAACCACAGTGAAATATTGCTAATCCAGAGAGAAGTTTACAAATTGCAACTGCGCCCTACGGTACAGTGGCTAATCTTGGAAATGATCTACTGATGGATCACGAATTAAAATGAAATTTATCGATTTAAATAAACGATGACATTTTTTGTTATACTTTCTGTCTTCTGAAGAAGATTTTCAACCAGAAAGAAAAAATTTGAGCCTATTCGAGAAAAAATCTGCTGCTAGATAAGGGTTAATCTGACAGTGATGTTTTGTCATAGTTGTTTTCCAAAATACCACAGAAGCGGTAGGTAGGTACTGGCATTTGTTTCCATTTAGGTACCCCTCCTGACTCAACTACAACTAGTGAAATGGCTACATAATATTTATATACAACAGACTTAGCACTTCTATTGTTGATTTTCTCCATGGCGACGAATCAATCTGGCGGTTTGTATTTTGTCGTGAGCATGGTATACTTATTTAATCAAGCTATTCAACTCTTCCTCGTTCCATCTGACAAATAACATGTTTACCTCCTTCAAAACTTGGTCGCCCTCGTGGATTAAACAAGGGGAGCTCAGAAGAAGTTTGCTCAAAAGGAACGTACAGCCTGCTTCTGGAACTTGAAACTGGCGGGACCGCCTCCCTTGTTTTCTTCCGTGCGTATTGTTCAATTCATAATCAGCCTCCGCTCCCCCATAAGGTTTGTAAGGAGTAAAGAAGTTTCTTCGGCAAAGTTATATGAAGTGTGAAATATGCAGTCAGACACCCGAAAACAAGAACATCTCCTCTTTCCATGGTCCCCATAACAAGCCCTAACAACACCATCCTGTACGTACGTTTACTGAATGCTTCATCGCTAAACGTAAAGAGTTGTCATCGATAAATAAGGGAAAACCGAGACTCCGTCCATCCACGATGTTTACTCCGTGCTAGATACCGGTGTCTTACGAACTCAACTCTGGCAGAGAACTACCAGGGTCTTCCAGTGCGCTCCTACTTATATATTTTGGGCTCTAAAAGAAATTATATTATGATTTAAAGACGAATTCTCCCGTAGTATAGTGATAGTGATAGTCCCGTGATAGTGCGAAGTACCACGTCTAGAAACTATCGGTTCATCGTTCGTCCATCTAATCTTCAAAATGACGTCTTCCTTTCCTTTATTCATTAATTTGCCTACTTCTCGAAATATTTTTGAGGACATAGGGTAGGTACCTACCTAACTGCCATAGATCCAAAAATTAAGTAGGATTTAGTAGGTATCCTAGTCCAATTTGTACATTTCGGGAAAACTCAAATTCCAATTCGCAAACATCTACCTCAAGTGCAACAGAAATGAGCATTCAGCTCATCTGATCAGCGTAGAAGGATTTTGTTGTGGGATTAGGAGGTTCTGTCATTACGGAGATTTTAGCTTCTCATGATGAGAATTGGACGTCTTTCTTTTTTATTATTTAAAATTCTAAAAGTCTAACTGAGAGCTTTCCAAAAAGGTGCAATATGATGGGTCGGAAATTACCGGAACAGGGCGAAAAAGGGGAACGAAAAAAGCGTGTGCCGTCATTATTTGGTATGTACCTATTGCCTTATTCGTGGGAACAGCTTGAAAGGGAGGATACATTCCAAATGACGTCACGCGTTTTTCCTCTATTCCAGCCAAACTACACGAATTTCGGGGCTAAAAATTGGGTTAATGAGATTTTCGAGGGTGCTAGGTCAGATTCCAAGGTCAAAAATAGCAAATTCCGACCCATGTCCATTTCTCATTGTTGTCATGGAGAATTTGTACCTACTTCCTGGTCTGGACTGAAAGAGTTGAAGATTCGTAAAGCAAGACTAAAAGTTTGGAAGATTTCGCTTCAGCGTGTGATAGGTAGGTATGTTTTACTATAATTGTAGGTACGTTTTTCATTAGAGGTCACACAGAATAAAGGCTCAGGTCGAGAATCATCCTCGAGTCGATGATAACAATATTAGACAGCTAAGAGGGAAGCTTGGCTAACAAACTCTCAACTTCATCAATGAAAATGACAAGGCAGACAGAAGCTATTTATTCAGTTAGCGGAAGATAGGGGAAGAGAACTGGTAGGTGAGGCGGTCTCTCCTTCAGAAATTGCAAGTGATTGATACGTAAGTTAGTTAGGTTGTTCGTGGAAACGGGGGAAGATGGCGGAGTAGGTAGTCAACTTTATCAAAGGGTGGGGAACCAGACGTCAAACGACGTCGCGGTGACGTGTCTCTGAATACGCCCCGACCGATAGTTGGATGTCTGCCTGCAACCACCATCTCTTCCGCGGTGTTCGAACAATGGGCCCGAAAATCGGGAACAATGCAATCACAAATAGCTAAACTGATGATGGCAGAGTAAATGTGATACTCGGTGCATCAGGAGTACAACCGCGAACTGGGCGACTCTGATTCACCTCACTTGATAACAGTTTGGTCGAGGAGATCGGTGGCTACAAGGTCTATTCCAACTTACAGCTGCGATTCGAATATTTTAGCTGCTCAAAACCTTCTGCGCTCACTTTTACGGAAAAGATTCAACTCAAATATTTTTACCAATTTCGCTGGAATGTTCACTAACTGATTCTATACGTCCATGTTACAAAAGTGAGGAAGCTATATTGCCCACCCAACTTGGTAGACGTTTTTGGTATGCCGAGGTACCTAACGTACTAATCAAATTTATGGATACAGTTCCCCGCTATTATGTCTTAAAATAAACGTTTGAAGATTTCGATAAGAAGAAAACGTCAATTTTCGGGACATTCATGGTTCTGGCCTAAAGGGGACGATGTGTGAGGAGTGTAGTTGTTCTCTCGTGTGTCTGGTTACACCAACTAGACTGCAGAGAGGTAGATATATTCATATTATATTGAGGAAAAAAATTTGAAGGCCCACTTCATGATAAACTAAATAATTCAGTTGACTGAAGGATTTGGCTATAATTGATTTTTTATTTCATTAAAATAGTACACCAGCATATTATGGTATGTTGAGATATTCTACATGATTATACACGCAAACTGATGAATCAGTGTTTAATACGTTTTTGACAATTCTTCGACTATCCCATTCTCAATGTCAGCACGTTACTTATTGGCCTGCGGCCATTAGGCAGGTAAACAATATCATTATTACGGAGTTTCACCTAATAAAAGCATGGAAACAGCACCCAAAAAATACGTTTCTATCACGAGTCTGGTTTCCATTTCGGTGAATGAGTTTCAAACGATCAAAATGAATACAATTTGTATATTTTATGATTCAGAAAAAATGAGGTACCTATAACATCATAATGTAGCAAGAATCCTGTGAAAGATGATCTTCCGGGAATGGCTTTTAATGTTTTAGGAACAGTTCAATCGTGCGAGACCTTTCCAACCTCGGTAAACAGTTAATATTACAATAAGTTCAAAGTGTTTATTAGGATCAAAGTAAAGCAAGATTTGTGCTAGTATAGCATTTTTTACTTATTTGCAACAGTTTTTCTCAATGGAATAGCAGCTTCGGGGTCTATTTAATAAAGACTTGGATTCAATTTTTGGACTGGTTCCATATGCCTAATTTGGTTACCTTCTGCGGATACATAAAGCTATTACATAATTTAGTTCCAGCGGCAACCTAGGGATCACTATTGAAAGGTGAAAAGATGTCTGAAAACTCCCACTTATATATATCAGTAATTTTGGGTTTTTGATGGTGTCAATACTGTCATTATGTACAGGAACAATGAAGAAGTTCAAAAAACACGATCATAGCGTGTGTTTCATCAATAAACACTAGAATTCTGTTGATATAACTCTTTTATGAATAACAATCAATAACGTGCGACGATAAAATCAGCAATTATGCAATATTAGGAATCGAATTTTGTTTGGTTTATTCAAGCAAGTTCCTAATTTTCACCCATTCTCCCTTCCATCCATCATTCATCAATTTTGATAGGAATTTTGTTTAATTCCTATCAACTAACAGATCAATTCTGCCCTACATCATACCTAAGAAATTTCTTATCTCGTTGGATCGCAACAGACATTCACTACCTACATATTCTCAGACAGAATTCACAACTCTCTGATAGGAACTGAGAGTTCAAGCTTTGAACATGGAGTTTCGTAACTAAATATTCGACAGTAAAGTGATACCCAACTTCCTCTATGAGAAGAAGGGGCGACGCCAAGTAGCAAGTTTAAATGGAAGAGCTCAGGTTACTTCGAGCAGAAAACTTTGATATCTCGAGCATGTAAAACTACGTGGGAAACTCGATTTCTTTGTTAAGGTTCCCGATCTTCAGGAACTTTTTTCCATAGTCGACTAAAACTCGGGAAAGAAATGGGTACAGATCATAATTTCCAATCTGAACGATATTTAAGATGCAGAAGTTGCCCCGTGATTCATTTACAATGGGAGTTGAAGAGGCTCTTTGATGGAAACTGATTTTTTCCGGTCCTTTTGTTTTTCATCGAAGGGAAAAAAAGGTCTAGCATAAGAAGGAACGTCATCCGCTTCAACGTTCATCTTGATGACTTACACTGGTCAGCTCTGAATGCTCTGTATGGGAGAATAATAATGTCTTTTCACTCGGCCGTTAGTGAGCAGCTAATGAGGATGTGACAGCGCAAGCAATTAGCTTGGGGCGACACATATTTCATCTGAGGAGGTGTCATCCAGCTTTTTGTGGGACCGAAATGAACCGGAGAGTTTTTAAAGGGTGATTATGGGTAGCAAGATGGAAACATGTAGAGTTAAACAAAACTAAGAAACTACACAATGCTAAGAACATTACCTACTAGCCTCCTTAAGTGAGTTTTGAGAGGCCAGCCTAGTTATTGAGAATCATATTCGCGTAAAAGAATCGGGGTAAGTAACGAATTGACATGGGTTTCCACAACTTCATCGCGAGTGGTTTAGTTCGTAGAAAGATCTTTCCCTTATTTATCCCAAGAACTGGAAAAAAATGAACGAATTGCTTTCCATCATTCAAATTAATGTTGAAAATCATACATCTAGGGTTGCATTATGGATCACCGTAAAATTTCCCCCAGGACCTACCCACCTACTATTTCCGAAGAGATACATTCTCGTAGAGCCAAATCGACGTTCCAAGGGCACTCATACCTGGACCACTCATCTCAAAGCTCGCATGCATGATCCAAGACACCAAACCAACACGACCTTATTACGGCACTCACGAGTGTCTAGGGAACTGTTTATAGGAGATCTCTCTTTCTTCCTAGGAATTACCATGCTACCCTTCTCGCTTAATTTTGGACATCGCGTTGAGCAGTAGACAGAGAGGAACGAGAGAACTGTGAGGAGGCCCTCGAGTGGTACTTCCACCGAGAAAATGCTTACGAGGCTTCGCCTGAGCTCTCCACCTTATTGAGGGTGCGGTTACAGGTCTCTGATCTACCATTACCATAGAAGCGTATCATTGGTAACGGGTCTCATGAGAGTTGATGCTGAGTTCTCACTATTTTGTAACTTGCCTCGAAATCATCTCCCCTATTTTTTTCATAAAGAATTCGAAATATACATTATGTAATGTATATTTTGGATTCAAGAGAAATAACTTTTTATCATAATATTATTATATTTATGCTTTGCACGGCGTACCTCTGGAAGAATGGAGAGGTGTACCTCATTTTCTCCTCTCATATCCACTAGAATACACATATTTTTAGAATGTAGCACGATCTGTCGAGAAGTATGAATTGAATCCCAGCCAGCCGAATATGGAAGAAGCATGAGCAGTATTTGGATAACTTGTACCAATCCCATCATGATATGTAAGTAAACAAGGATGGAGTGGCGGAAAGGCGTTACCAGTGTGTCGGAATTTTGCATTTTCAATTTTCAATTCGGATTCAGCACCCTTGGAAACACCCGATTTGGCATTCTACTAATTTTCAGCTCAAAATCGCTAGGTAGGTATTTGTCAGGGTGGGGCAGGGGAAGCCCCCCCCCCCAATATTTTCGGGAACACGAAAATGAACTAAGGTGAACTTATTTAATGAGAAGACACCAAAATAAATGTGTTGGGACAAGTGCAGATATTATGGAAACATGTTATCTTCCAAATCAGACTTATTTTGTTATAATAATAATTCTAACTATGAGTAAGGTTCCTAGGCAGGTAGGACTGAAACCCTTCCTTGCGATTGAAACATAAGGCTGGTAAGTAAGAGTGCAAAAGGCAATAATAAATTCTGAGAAGCAAAAACTCCAGATGTTACAATTACAGGCTGGTAGAGACAAATCTTCCTGGAATCGTTCAACGGCTGTTATGACAGGTACGAGAACACCAAACGCCAGGTATAAAAATCAATTAGTCGGGATACAAGATCACCAGTTCAATGTTTAATATCCACACGGACCGCA
>JAEMON010000008.1:21679650-21694240 GCA_030264115.1 Lygus lineolaris | reverse complement strand
AATAATGATGACACAAAGAAATTAAGTAGGAATGTATAGAAAGATTAGGATTGGAGGAAAATTTTTCGGTTCAGAGTGAAGGCTTTCTAGTCTTATTTTTTTGACAAATATTTAGGTTTCAGTGCATTATATTTTTAATTACACATTTAACACATTTTTTCAGGGGGAAATGTTTCTTTAAGGAGAAATTATATCATGGAAAACATTTTTCTTCTAGTAGGTACCAGTAGTTAGTCTAGTCAGTAGGTACCTAGTTCAGACTTAGTTTTCCTCGATTAAAAACATATTTGGCCTTCAAGATGAAAAATTCCCACTTGCTTTCTGCATTTCAGAGCTTTTGATATATAACTTTCAATAGTGAACCTCTGGAATCGAGCGAAAAAAATATTTTTACCTCCCCTCAAAATTGGATGTTAACGTCTCTTTTATGAGTATAGTAGCTGAACGTAAAAGACCAGCAAGCTTTTGAAACCAGCTCATTCAGAACTTCACATAATAGATGGTAGATGGATGATTTGCCCATTTTCACCTCCCACAAGTAGAGATCACAAGCTGCTGCAATCTTGAACACTTGAAGTAGTTAGAAATTGTACCTACCCCCAATAACCTGTTCCCATTCACTTCAATCAACTTTAGAGCAAATAGCAAGGATACCTACCTATATTGTATGTGGCTATTATGAATGTTCCTCTATACCGTTTTAAGCAACATTCGAAATTGTGTTTCCGACTGGGTAACCCCGTTTCATGTTTGGTTCTCTGCGATACAGGAGTAATGAAAGAGGTCTGAGGTCATTATCTCTTCAGTTTTGCGTTCAAATAAATCCTATTTTGCGTTACAAATGATGTTGAGTTTCAGAGCTGCTGATTTCCTGCTTGAACCAATATCCTATGTATCACCGACAGTTAGTCTGCGAGTCCTCTCTCGCTCCAGAGATGGATTCTACATTTGTACTGAGGAGTGGAAGTAATTAAAACTTCTCTCGCCCTCTACTTGAATTGAGTACCAACATCAGCGGAGCCGCGCTGGGTGTAAACCACCCAAATGAACTCAACTGGCTGAGTTAGTTGAAAATGGGATCCTAATGCTTCCTCGCCTTCCCTTATTCACTCGAAATGCTAACATCGAGCGAGGCACGAATTATACATATGACTCACAAAAGGTCACCGCTGCAATGAATTATTTCTGCTGGCCGTTCGTGTTCTGATCTAAAAATAGACCCGCACGTGCAGCAGTAACCTGCTAACTCGTCAAATCTTGAAGCAACCGATCGACGAACCAGCTACTCAACTTATAGTAAACCATGTCATCTAACAGGATTTTGAACGTCAGGATGAGAAATTTATGAACAACAAGTTTGAATAATCATAAGAAACCTTTAGTAGACACCTGTAGATGTAGGAGATGCCTGTCTTAATTTATTTATCTTACAATACCACGTAATTCACTTGTCAATTTCTCAATCGCAAAGTGATTAACTCATTGAATCTAGACTCTAGATCATTTTGCATGATTGTTATAAGGAGTTCACTGAACTACCGCACCCCTAATCTTTGAACTTCATTTTAATGATTACAACTGAGGTCAGAGGAAAGTACAGGGAAAAGTTGTATATCTTTTTGCGAGCAATTAATGGGGATATTCCTTAATCAATTCAATTCAAATTTATCCAGGGAAATTAATATTTTTACATAACAGAACAAAAATAGTATACGATAATCATTTATTCTTATTTTCTTAATTTTGAATTCCTTTAGCCTAAGATCTTACTGACCTGTCCAGGCCCTTCATTTCTTATCGTGTGGGACAATTTCACAGTTATGTTGTCAGCTTATTCCATAACCATTACTACATAATGTAGCTCTTACTGCTACATAATTAGTCCTTACTGTATTACAACAAACTTCAACAAATTGACATATTGTTAATGATAAGATAGTTCAGTATACTTAACGGGCCTCCCTACTAGAACTTATTAATAATATAAATGATTTATTCTAATTAAAATTTGATTGCAATTTCGGTTTTAATTTTTTTCAACTTTTAGACGTTCTAGAGCCAGTTTTAAATATTTTCCCATGGAAGAGGATGAGCGGCAAATGTTCAAATATATAGATGGAGCTAGCCAAGGAAATTGCCTGGTGGAGAAATCATTATATGGTTGTGGAATGTAGTTGGCATTTACCCGCGTTAATCGGAAGCCTATACATTGTGGACAACCAGCACAATACATAGCTTTAGAATTGTTGGCAGTTCGCCGTCATGAATATACAGTGACACCAGTATAAATCCAGCGATCTCAACCTGCAGTTTATTCACAAACTGAAGGGCGCGAGAGACAAATGCGTTCCTGCCCACCGGCTCGCTTCCGCCAGGTGGTTTCCGATATTCCACGGCTCTTCGCAGCTTCGACTCGCCCAATTGAGGAGTAAATGACGCGTACGAAATGCAATCACAACCTGATCACCGGTGACCGCTAACGACCCGACAAATCATTAGTCGAACGAAGTGACGGAGTGAATCACAAAAACGTCTCAACGTATTCGCACTCAGTACCAACAGACGTCCAGTGTCTATGTCGAATCGTTACTCCAAAACAGTGTAACAAATGTCATGATGTAGACCACGAACATCCTCAGACAGGACCAAACAAGGGAAAATTTGGTTTAGCGCAACCGGCAGATTATAAATGGCTAGGTCATGGTATTTCTAGATGAAAATCATATCGCAGGTTTTCTGGCCTAAAAGTTGCATATTTCGAAATGTAATGTTTGATGGTATGGATGTATTTCTGCTGGCCTACTGTTGTTACTGGGACTAAATGCTAAATCACCCTTTTCCTATCATATAATTAGGTATACCTTGCGGAGGTGTGCTTGAAAGTATACATGGCCAGAGAGTAGCATGGTGAGATAGTAGTCAACCTCACCATGCCTTCTCTCCAGCCATGGTCTTATGTCTCTACCTATGAGTACTGTCCAGCGACCCTTCATTCTAGCCTCCTCTCCTACCAGGTCTGAAGTGTCTTCTCTCTTGACTCTACTTTCCCACCTCTCATAGATTCACCTTCGAATCGGCCATCACGTCAAATTGGCAATGGTAAAGCGGTTCCGATTCTCTTGAACCTCATAGATTCGCCTCAGATCTCTGCTCAGTAAATTATTATGGAGTCTGCATCTCTCATCACTAAACTTCGCTTTGCAGTTGAAACACCACCTATTTGTTCGCCATGAGTCGACTGAGGTAGGTTACTTTTGAGGCCTTTTATGATGCTTTACCTTTCAGTTCCCAGTAATATAGCTTGCTGTCTATCATTACTCCCAAGTATAATCTATCGCTTTTTATATGACTCGTTGTCTGTTGTTCTACCTGCATGGGCACAACAAGCTCAATTTGCTTCTTTGTGATCATCTTTCAATTTTTCAGTCGGAATGCGGCCCGAGGTTATAGGAAAAAAGAAGAAGAACTACTTCACTCTACCTTTAGTACTGCTGACTATCACATTTTTGTGATCAGAACTATCTCCGTTTATTAAGCCAGATACAGTACAATCATGTTCTTCTATACACTAGGTTAATCTCCTCATTACTTGGTTAAGCTTCACCTGTAGCTCATCCATTGTCCACTCCAGTATTATGTACTGCCGTAAGGTCATCAACGTATCCAACAAGGTACCTTCCATCTTCAGGCTTCTCCAGGTATAGGATACTGTCATAGTTATCCAGAGATCTGCATATTTTGGGCTGCTCCAGAAGTGATGGTTCTTGTTTTTTCTCCGTTCGTCAGTAGGTATCTTACTCATCATAACCCGAATGACGATACTAGTTATTACCATTGAATGGAGTTCACATTAATTTATGAGTACGAACCAAGATTTAAACAACGTAAGTCAGGTTCAGGAAATGTCATATTGATTTTCACATCGTTTGCAATGGTTGTTGAGCACGAATTGCCTGAAACCTAAATCAAAGACCAGAAATTATTAATAGCTTCCGGGAACGTGTTTTACACAAATACCCTGCGGGCTTAGTTGTTAATTCACTTGCCCGGGAATATGATGGAAAGTTTCAAGGGCGAACGATCGGAAGGGTTTTCTGGGAAGAATCGATTTTGATCGTTGAATAATGAATGCATCGCCTCCAAAATCCTGAAGGCTCGAACCACATGACGCTGACGCACTTATCATTATACCTATCAACCTATAGGAGGTTGGGGTTACAGCGTATTCAATAAAAAAATCGGAATTTTGGGGTGAACCACATGCCTATCAGACTGCAAGAAACCAACACACCACCGATCGGTATGTTTCATGTATTATTTCACTTAGTCACGCGATGTAGCGTCTCAAATGTGTCGGCATGTCGTAGTTAATTCACGAAATAAATTATGGTAAAACGCTGCGAATGATAACACAAATTATACACATATATAAATATGTATAGGTATATATATATGTCTGTGTGTGTGATAAACACTGTATTATACAGGGTGGTCCACGAGTTAGCCCCCCCCCCCCACTACTAAAATCGTTATTTTACTGCTACTTTTTTAAATATTTTTTCTTACTTCATTATTTTTTGCAAGGACCTCAAAAATGACAATTTCCCGAGCCACAATGGCGCGCTAAGGCGAGTTTGGACCATTAACTTCGTTTTTGCGAATGGAAACCCCCATTTTGAATTGTAAATTTGAATTTTACGCAGAAATCCGTGGAGAGATAACCCCTCCCCGAAAAATTGAGTGCAGCAAAAACGAGAGCAATCCCGCTCCCAAATGTGCTCTAAAAGCAAGAAATCGTTTTTGGGAGCAGCAATTTACCAAGAGATGATGATGATGATGATACATGGTTTTAATTTGTTGTTTCACGCTTAATACCGTGATGTTGGTTATTCGATTTAAGCCTCAAAATTTCAAATAGGTATCCATGGAACACAAAAAACAATTCGGGGGTTCTCAACTTTTTACACAAATCAAAGAATTATATTATCAGCACGTTATTCAGCATGAAGAAGAAAAGGATTAAAATCATGTATCGTACTTGATAGTTTACTACACCCAAGAACCTCGATTTCTTGCTTTGTGAACACATTTGGAGCGTTTTTGCGCACTCAAATTTCTTCTCCTCACCTATTTAGCATACTTATATTATATAAGATTTCAGATAATGTTTACCTACTCAATCATTTGAAAACAATTTTCTATATTTGAGAACAAATGCATTAGTTTCTTTGTCAAATTATTTCATAGGTACTCAATCACATTTGACTGAATATTCTCGTATCGATTGATACTATAGGTAAGTAAATACATTAAAATGTTATGATACACTCTTTTTCATCTTTCAGTCTAGTTTTTTTTTTTTTTTTTTTTTTCTCGCAGAAGGATGGGGGAGTAGAACTGGGTTCTTTCGGCTCTACGCCCCCATTAATGAGTTGAGAGAATGCAGTCAGGAGTACAGTATATTACAATATAGGTACATCACTTTGAAATGGATAGGAGACGTATCGGGCCATATTGTGCACCGTTTGAAATGAGCTGCTTGCCTACCTACGTTTCGGCTTATATCCGCTCATATGAAAATAATGTTCTAAACCTATATTATAGTGAGTAGTCTCGCACCAGATGTTCTTCTGATCCGCTGCAATTTTTTTTCAGAGTTTTTACTGTCCCCCTCGAGTGATTTTTTTTTTCTCGACCCCTGTCAAGGGGGTCACCCCGGTTGACTGCTGGGGAAATCAAGAGGAATAAATTGGGTCCTCAGCGCGACGGGACGGATTAATTTTTTTTCACCTGATCGTGGGAGTACGAGTAAAAACGGACGTACTTATTTGAGGGTCGTTTCCCTCGATGTTACGCGCTCGACAGGAGGTTTTGTGCGGGAATGAGAGATCTTGAGATTAGGAGCAGCTTGTGCCGAACTTGACAAGGAGATTATTATTTCGGGTCTCTGACACCAGTCAGGCACAGCTTGGAGGGAAGAGATTTACACTCTTCGATGATTTGCAGAACCGTGGCAAAAGTTCCATTCATGCAGCATGAGTTGAAGAGCGAATTTTTAAAGAATAATTTTAACCGATTTGGTGGGTGATTATTACAGGAAATTTTACGCTGATTCCGAAACGTCTTACAGCGATTTTTGTTCAGTGTTACACCAACTATTCAAAATATTCAAGGAAGATCCCGGTGTGGATACAAGCCACATATTGCTAAGCTGCTACACGAGCCATCAGAGCTCCAACTCAGTATCAAGACGTACGTGGTGAGATCTAAACGAATTTACATCTTCTATCTCTTTCATCTTGAAGTCTGTTCAGGCCGTACCTGCCATTTCACCTATCTTCTAACTACCTTGGAGCCTTCATCTTCATACCTACTATATCCGCGGGACTGAACTTTTTGGATTAATATATTACCAAATTTTCAGTTATATCAACTTTTATTTATCTATTGCTTATCTTTGTTTTTCTAGAGGTCACCGTTTAGGTAAGAATCATCCCCACCCTTTTGGGTTCTCGAAAATAACTCAACTCAAAGCAACTCAACCAGTTATGCTCCGCTGGAACAATAATCTAATATATGGCACCTCTATGTGCAATTATCTTTATTACTTCAACAAATTACGTCTATCTACTATTCTACACCCAAACGAATTTCCGAAGTTCACTGCCGGTGATTATTCATTGATATCACTTGTGGGCGTTTTTCAATGTTGAATTCCTGATTGTTATTTACAGTCAGATATTGTCACATTTCACTATTCTCGAATTGCATAGCTCGAGCTGGTATGTCCCACAGTCCAATGGTGTAATCTGTAATTGGTATACGTATAGGTACAAAATCTATTCCAGAAGTTATACCTGGCAGACTGTTATTGTACGACGAGTGTATCGGTATAATATGTGGAACCATCGTCATCCCGTTCACAGTACGTAAACACCCCCCTGCTGTGTTATTTGTGACGGATTTTGCACGGATACGCTGCGGAATGTTCCATCGCAAGCCATGTAGATTCATCGAAACATGAATACCACCTCATCGTCCTCTGAGTTGAATTAGGATCGCCGGGCGCTCGCCATCCTGTGGTGGCACCGCTAAAACGCGTTTGTTTCGATTGCTGCAGGATAAATAAACCAGCAAGCTCATCGGGCGAGCAAACTGAAAACAACGGCAGTGGCGTAGTATAACTCTTATTATTATTACTTCAGTCAGGAGGTCAACGATCAAATCAGGCTTGCACAGCATTAGCAAACACGATGGAGGATATACCTACACTATGATGATTTCTCACCCAATTCTATGATTATTTTAATTAATACTACTTCTCTAACTCCCTAATAACTAATGTGCTGCTTGTTCTCAAACACACACTTTGGTAACGAGGAAGTAAAACTTAGGTTTGCGTCACTTTAAAAAAAATAAAAACGTTGATAAAGGTTGCTTCTTAGTGTCCTTTAATATAAATTTGTATATGGTAGACAAAAGAAGTTGAAGTATGTATAGGACCCTCAGAAGTTATTTCATATAAACGTCGTTCAAGAGGCTTCAAGGGATATCTTGTTGGCCTGGAAGAATTGATGTCATCCAAGAAAGGAAAAAGGATTGAGGAGAACAACCTCACGTTATAAGGGTTTATCAGATGGGAACCAACGGTAACTCGTAGTTCTTCTAGCTCTTCACTCCCTCGTCTATCCTCAAGCGTCTTTTAACGGTCGTAACAGGCTTGTAACTCGAGGCATTAGTCGTTTAATCCTGTCACATTGAACTATCACGTCCGTGAGGGTTTGTGCCGCTTCGAAGTGGAATCCATTTGCTCCTACCATGAGTTTCGAGGTTTGAATTTCGACGGAACACTCCGTGAGAGGTTACAATAGTGCATCACGCAACGACCTACAAACCCACGCAGGCTTCCAAACCGCAGCCTCAGCACGATATTCTTCACATTTATTTGTTCCTCTTTTATCTTCCTTGCTGCTACCTCATCCATATTTTACACCTCCCAGCCCAACTGGGATCATAAGAAAATAAACTGACAGTTGGTACATATATTCATACGTGTACATCACAGATAGCCACCAAATAACAGCGTCGTCTCACTCAAACCTTAACAGTATATTATTACAAATTAACTACCTCCAATGATGAAAATATAGTAACCATCAATATCGTGCTTGACAATCAACGGGAGCTATCACGGAGTTTTTCCTAGGACATTTTAAAGAGCCATCTCGATTGATGAAATCTGAACAGTTCAACTCACAGAAATCGTTTTGGAAGAGTTGGAACCGTCACAAAGAAGCTCTTTTCACTGGATTCAATTACGTCCCAATCGCACAATGTCTTCTTAGTGACGAACGTATTTACTCAATCAACATCCCCAACGAAAACCGAATCAAAGATGAAGGATGAGGGTGTACGATATCAACTACATAATAGACTGCTGTAGCCGACAGGTTATACCTAACATGATTAGTAATTAAATTGCCCATAATTTTCCAAAGAACTTCATAGAAATCGGCGCAACCGTTCGATTATCAAACCGTCACAGACAAACAGACCTAGCACAATAGTTACAAACAGGTGACCGAGCATCTGAATTTTCGTGATCAACAAGCACTTTCATGAAACTGATCGACATTAATACTTTCGAAAACCTGTTGTCGGGGAGTATTCAGACACCGCTGAAAACTGATCGACTGCACACGTCATAAAACTGATCGAAACGTAAACTACCCGCCAAAAGTCGCTAAAGAATTGAGGCCTGGGCAGCGTTCACAAGACCCTTCCTCCAAAGGGTTTATAAGTACAGAGAAGAGATGTAAGTACAGCTCATCCCCCTAGAGAATTGAACAAAAAGAAAAATGCCGCAAAGCGCATCAAAATCGGCCCAAAATTGGCTGAGAAAAATGGGAAAAACTAATTTTATCCTTGGCTACATAGTTTTTGTTATTTTATCTCTCTTACTTACCAGGACCCAGATCGAAAATATAAGGACTCCTTACTACTGAGGGAGGTTGGAGAACGGGTTGTACTTATATCATACCTAACATTGCCCACACCAGCGGATGAACCGATGACCGATGCCCACATGAGAGTGAGTCGACATTATTTACCTGCTTCAACCTTTGGCGAATACTTTTCTGACGACCATTTGCCGGTCAGGGACTTTTGATTGGTTTTAATCGAGCTCCAAAAACCTTCGGACCTCCGGAAACTTTTCGACTGGTTGAAGTGTCGAGCAGTTGAGCATGTGATTTTGCGATAACTTTAGAGTAGGCACCGAAAACTCCAGACAATGCTCTTTATGACCAGTTGTAATGTCGATCAGTTTCTATTGTCCCGTATAAGTATTTGCGTCACTCAACCTCAATAACCGTAGGTACCTAAATAATGAAGGGCAAAACCAATAAACAATAAAATATAGTGAAGGACTATTAGAATAGCATATATGAACGTTAGAGTTAGTTATCAGGGTGGGTTTGTGTGGTGGGGAGTGTAGAGGTGAGGGAAAGGGTTTCCAACTGAGTCGTGAGTAATACCAATCACATGCAAATATTATTTCATGTAAACCGGGAAGCTGAGAAGTTGAACGGGTGACGTGCATTATGCATTCGGAAGGCAAGCTCATGCAAATGTGCCCTTCATCTCTACAGGATTAATATGTAAACATAAGGGAAGGGAGAGGGTCGGCTAGATAGCTTCTATTTTGTGGAAAAGTCAATCAATACCCACGATAACGTGGAACGGGGTTCCGAGCGGTTGTCAGTTACAATCGTGAGGGGGTTACATTCAAAAATTCCAAATTTTCTCCATGGAAGTTCGTTTCACAAAGGAATCGTTTTACAATCGCCTGAAACGGATTTCCATGGAGACAATTTTCAAACATTTGCATTAGGTACTAAAATTTTGAAGCTATTGCAATAGCTACATTTCCTTCGAAAATTCGCTGGAACCAACTCAGTCACAATTTGACATTTTGAGCAATCACTTTCCCGTTATTGAAGGCAAAGACGCATTTTTATGTCCACTACCATATTTTACGGTCCATATCTTATTCCAATGTGGAAAAATATCTGAAAATCGAGTTTCTTTCCAAAACTGCAGTATCTAATTATATTCCAGAAGTTAATAAAATATCCTTCCTTGCATCGAATCAGATAAATAAACTTATATTTTCGTTGGTATTTATCGATCCACGTTAATTTCAACCCTCCGAAACATTATCATAAATCAAAGAAACACCGTGTTTTTGTTTATTTGAACATTTTCACTTGTTCTCAATTTTGAATTTCTATGGATTGATTTTTCGGCCTATACCAGTCAAGTCTTTAGAACTAGACTAAATTTACCACAATGTGAGATCAAAACGGAGTCTGTGCACCTGACCATAGCCGAGATACAGCTGTTCAAAAATTCGCCAATTTTCCATTTTTTTCAACGACTTCAACTTGTAATTTGAAATGCGTACTCGAAACCTATTAGTAGTTGATTAATGTCAGTAGAATCGGGATTCGGTCTCAAAGGGGGTCCTAGAGGAGTTTTGTGACGTTTCCATATTATTTTACATCACTAGATATTGGTTGTCCAAGTTCTATTATTGTTTCAATTCCAATGATACCCCCTTCCCCACAAGTTTTGTCGCCCTCGGATCCCTTTTGAGAAATAAACCCAATTCCATTAACATTTCCCATGCGCTTATCGATATGAATACGCTTTTCAAGTTAACAGCATACTGTTAAAATCGCTTTAAAAAAAAAACGGATAATATATTAATATGAAAAGTTGCGAATTTTTGATCGGCTGTAATTCGACCACGGTTAGGTCTTAAGTACAGAGACTTTTTTACTTTCCTCAGTTTGGTTTCAAATTGTGGGAAATTTACTTAGTCTAGTTTAAAAGAGTGGTCTTGGCAGAAAAACCAGTGCTTAGAGCTCAAAGTTGAGAACAAAAATAAAAAGGTGATTTTTGGATTTTGACAGTGTTCCGGAGGGTTGCCGAATTGGAAAAAAATGGATTTAAGGTTGGTGATCGATCAATTACCTATATAAATAAGAAACCATTGGAACTACAACTACCTATACAACTAGTAGATACCTGATTTGACGCAAGGTAGATCCCATTTTGATGTACACACTAGACCATAATTAAGTCCCTTTCCAAACTCAACTTCGTCACACATCGTGGCACATAGATTCGCACACCGCTGAACAAAATGTGTCATTGAAAAAAAGAATAATTTTCTAATCTCCTTATACCTATTCGTCCATGCATTCATATTACCTAGTGCCTTAGAACATACCTAACTGTGGTACTAAACATGCTCTTACTAAGACGCCATAACGAAAAATCGATCTACCTTGTGTAAAACCAGCTTTTCTGACCTTGATGATTTTGGAACCGTGCTTTTCAAATTAATAATATTATGTTGTACTGAAGGATTTGATCAGTTTGTTGAATCACACAACTACTCGATACAGATTTACTTTAGGGTAACCAGATAGACTCGAATTCATACAAATTTCGATCCGACGCACACCATTTTTGTTCGATTGAAACTGTGAAATGGTTGACACGTGTATTCAGAAGTGGACTAAACCTCATGCGAAGAAATTGTTGGAACAAAGTACAACAGAGGTGATGAAAACGTTGTTCACTTCCACGAAGAAATAAGGTAACAACAGGAGAGTCCGTCGTGTCAACGAGAAACGATGCGAACAAATAACTGAACCAGACCATTGCTCTTCGTAATGCGAGCAAGCTGAGACTGAAGTCGAACCAAGCATGCTGAACAATTTGACAAGGTTGACCTGTTTTAAACGATTGTTTTAAGTTCGTCAGGGCGATTGTCAGCTACTCGTAGCACACAACATAAATTCACAAGAGAATCGAACTGAATAAAAATATAAGTAAATACGTATACACTCCAAAAACTTCATTAATTTCTCACTTATAAATAGGTAGGTACCTAAAAATTCCTACTTCAACATCTGAATTTTAGATTCAATTAGAACCACTCAGGAACCGAATGTCCTAACTGAATTTCGCAAGGAGTTTCCCGAACATTGTACAAAGAACGCGTGTCGTTCAAATCTTCTCCGACGCCCTCCGAACAACTCCTCCAAGATTCCAAAATCATTTTCGAGCAACGTATACCCCAGTGAATGTTTGTTCTCGCCAACAGTATTTACGTTGTCAAAAATTTTCGGGATGATTTTCCAGGAGCTCGGAAAGTTCGAGTAAACTGCTGATATTTGCTGTGCTGGCAAATGAAGTTAGGATCCCTATCAGGGCGGGGATCGATATTTACTCATTTTTTCAGGAAAAGTAAAACTCACTCGTGAGACCGATCTAAGAGGTGCTCTGAGTTCTTGAAACTGATACCTCGTCGATATACGTAGGTATATACTATAATAACATCTCTGTCTGAATGTATGTAAGTTGTCAAATCAGCTTTGAACGGCTTGAGATGCAATGTTTTGTTGAAAATTATTGAAAAAGACTGCACTGTTGATGATAGCAATTGCGTCTACAGCAAAAGTTGCAATCCTTCTAGTTCAACGTGAAATTGAACCCAACCAACGGTGATTGAAGAAACAGGTTCTTGGGTATATATTACGAGTGCATCATTCCAAGTCAACTATCATAGCAATTGAATTTATTGACACTTTCATGTCTTCTGTTTGGCACATAAACTCAAAATTTGGTTTGGCAGAAAAAAATCGAAAATCGTCACCGTAGTAAGATAGTGAAGAAACCAAGGGAACCAGATCATACATTATTGCCAGGAGGAGAAGATAAGGCGTATTATTGACAGGGAAATGTCACACCGGGTTGCGGATTGTAAGCAGTTTTTCTAGTTCTTTGAGTTGGTTCTCCAATTGTATCGGTGGAGATTAATAAGCGAACACCTATATTTTTACAAGACGTAAAAGTTAGGACATTGATAGGTGCAACCTTCAACAGATTGACTGTCCCTTCTAATCTGTCAACGTACCTGACATACACTATGTCTGTCAAAATGTCAAAAACACAAAATTTACTCTTGGTAAATATACTTGTAGAATCTCTTAGAAGAACTATTAACAGTCAAGACTGCATCACTAAGCAACTCATTTCAATCATGACCTCGCATTTTCATGATATGATATTTTCATGACCAATATTATGAAACTGACTTGGTCCGAATCGTGGAAATCGGTTGAAAAAAATTAAGAAATGTTTATTAATGTGAATTACAACAAATGATGTCGAATTACAAAAATTATTGTGGAAGGCTTGTTCTTCTTCTTCCTTGGCAAAGACATTCGGTTATATAGGTTTGGGTGATAACACCCGCTTCCTTTCATGCCGAGAACGCCAAAGGAGGACAGGCATGGGTAGACATTTTGAATTTCAGACCTCAAAACTTTGGAAGCCCTACGAAACCCCATGAAGCTAATTTTCGATTTGAAACTACAACAGGTTTGACCTTGAACAGAAAAATGAGTTGGAGAAGATTAAGAGAGACGTCATTAAGGTTCCCCGGACACCTCGTTTAGCCCGTTTGAACGTCCTAATAACTGTTGCACCTTTTTTGGAAAGCACTTGTTGATAACTTCTTAATAATTTCCGAACATACCTCTTCTCCAAAATTATTTCCCAATGGATTATCGAGAAACCGTCTAGTTTGTGTTATGTGGGTCGTGGTTATATAAAGTATACGAAGAAGATATATGAATTTAAGACGTTATATTACACAAGTAGGCAGACATCTTGAATGGTAAAGCTAGTTGTACATGGCTTACTTGATAATACATATTAGGTAATCTTAGGCGTATTTATAATACTATTATTTAAATATGTTTAGTATTTAATTTATAATAATTTTATAATAATAAAATTATTATTATATTTTATAACAGTTTGTACCTATACACTTAGCCACAAAGAGAAGCTGATTGAAAACTAACCCATGAGCGGTTGATGAAACAATTACCCTCTGCCCACCCGTATGCATTGTAATGTATATTAGGGCACTTTAAAAGAACTATAACAATATATTATGTTATTCCTCAAACGAGTGTCAATTTGACGGAGCGATAAAAAGAGAGGAACCACTTGATCAACAGAATTTATTCCAATTGAGGCAGAGTAGTACCAAGTGAAAGGCATTGTAACTTGGTAAAAGGGTTGACGGATAAAGCTATTCCAAGTTACACATGACTGAGGTATTTAGAAATGGGGTTGAAAGAGGACCTAACCTTGCTAACTCAAACTTGGGAAATGGACAATTCGATTACCATTCCATTTTGTAGTCTAACCCCATTACCTTCGGCTACCGCAGAATGTACGAGAGGGACAACCTAACGTATTCTAATAAATGCACTTCCTCGCCCCAACGTGTCCATTAGCTCCAAGACAAACAGACGAAGCAAACAGGCTTATTGCGGATTCGGGTGCGTTTTGAGAGTATTCAAGAAACATGTTATGGTACCATGTAAGAGTAAACAAAGAGCAAACGGAATGGTTAAAACAACGCTAATTAGCGTGGATACCAATAATAAGGAGGCTCCGTATTTACGGCAAATTACCAGCTGAGGCACACAGAGTATTG